>PVKM010000391.1:0-10630 GCA_004027735.1 Carollia perspicillata
TAGCATAGATGGTGGGGAGAAAATAGACAGGGAGAGGGCAAGAGTAGTGTGGGAAATGTAGAAGCTAAAGAACTTATGATACATGGACAAGAACTAAAGAGGGGGAATGTGGGTGGGAGGGGGTTGGCAGGGTGGAGGGGAATGAAGGGGGCAATGGGAGAACTGTAATGGCATAATCAATAAAAAAGTTAAAAAAAAATAAAATAAAATTCAAATGACACAAAAGATCTCTAATAAAAAGCAGTTAAAAGGACAGAAGTTTACTTTGGAAAGAGAGAGAGGAATAAGGTAAAGCCTTTAGCTGTATCTGATGTTTTATTCAGATATGTCAAAAGTGCTAATCATGTTTAATCTCACTACTGGTAACATGGCTGTCATATTATCTACATTTTTCTGTTTGGAATATTTCACAATTAAAACACTTTTAGTTACATAAATCTATAACGTTCCACAGGAATACTGTGTTCCACAGTACTATGTTCCACAGTATTCCTCCCCAGAGATTACTAATTTCTTGTCTTTTTCTAGAATTACTTGTTGTATTCTCAGGCATATTTATGTTTGAGTGGAGTTCCTCCCTCCCATGGGAGCGTACTTAACATATTCTTTCTACATTTTTTTCACTACATAGTATATTTTTGAGATTGTTCGATACCAATGTATTTTCATGGTTCACATGTACAATATTCCAGTGCATTGGTACATTATAACTTACATCACTGCCTCATTCCTCAAAGACATTTAGGTTGTTAATTTTTCACAATTATGTAGAATGAATATCCTTGTGCATAATTATTTGCACACATGTATGTGACTATGTGATATAAATTTCTGGCAGTGAAATTAGTGGGTCAAATTTATGATCTTATCAAATTGTTCTTAAAAACCATATTGGTGTACATTCTGTCAGTAATGTATGAGACTCTTTTCACTCTTTCTCACCTGCATAGTGTTAATCAGAATTTTTTATTCTTGCCAATCTTGTTTTCTCTGCACTTGATACAGAGGAGCTGTCAACAGAAGAATTATGTTTTAGTATTATTTTAAATTAATATTTTCCTTCTCTATCAGTTACTAACTTTTAATATGAAATTATCTGTTACATCACTCTGAAGTTTTTACTCTTCATAGAGTGTTTCAGGTAATGCAAATAAATATAAGCCTGTACTTGAATGTGTTTCATTTTACACAGGAAATTTATTCAGCATTTTAAAACATTTATAATTAACCTGTGGAAATGGTTGAAGATTTTTTTGCTTTTCAGTTAGGCACAATAATTTGTTACAATGTGCTTTCATGGAAAAGTATTTGAAACTGAAATGTAATATTGATGACTGACTTATGTGAGGCTGGTATAACTTTGACACTAAAACTGAGTAAATCATTAGAAAAGAAAATTAATAGTCATTTCAACATAAAAACATAGATATATACATGTTTTTATAATGGTGGTACATCCAGACAATGGAATATTACTATCTTTTTTCTTCTAGAATGCTAAAAAGACATGAGCTTTTAAACCATGAGAAGACATTGAAGAACCTTAAATGCATTTTATTAAGTGAAAATCTATTATTATAATTCAACACATTACCAGATTAAAGAAGAAAAGCTATAGGGTCATCTCCATGAATGCAGGGAAAACAATGAATAAATTCAGCACTTATTCATGATTAAAACAAAAATTTTTAGCAAACTAGAAATTGAAAAGAAACTTCTTAACCTGAAAAGGGTATTCACCAAAAACCTAAAGCAATGTTACACTTTGTGGTTACAGCTTAGAAGCAGTTCATTCAAAATCAGGGCTAAAAATATTTATTTGACTCTAAATAGGAGGTCCTAGCCAATGTAATTAGATTAGAAAAAGAAATGAGGCATGAGTAAATATGACATAAGGAAGAAAGAGAATTATCACTGCTGATACTGAGAAATTCAGAACCAACTACAAAATAGTAGAGAGCTCAGCAGGATTGCTAGATGTGACAGTAGCATTAAAAAGTCAGCAAAAAAAACCCCAATTGTAATGTGTTTGTATGGTGTGTGTTTCTGTTTTTCTATATGGCGGGTTGAATTTTCCAAAATGGCCATACCACCATATTTTGGATCTCATGTGCTCTTTGTGCAATGTGACTGAGATGCCTCCTGTTGAGAGGTGGTCTGTGTCCCCTTCTCTTGTGTTTTGAAAGGCTGAATGAGTAAGAACATGAACTAAAAAGTTAACTGTTTTAGGGCTGATAGGGGTGGTGGCAGGCAACAGAGTAGGGAACCCACAGTAAGAATGCTCATCAATAAATGACTGGAATAATTTATTTATGCTTAATTTGTAGAACTATCTGGTGCCTAACTTTAAAAATGCTTTTTCTCACATGTGACAGTGTGAGCAAATGTCCAAATGTTTGCTGTTAATGTACAATATTTTTAGTATGTTTCTGTTTTTACCTGAATTCTTAGAATTATATTTCTTTTTCTTTTTTTTAAGATTTCATTTATTTATTTGTTTATTTATTTATTTAGAGAAAAGGGGAAGGGAGGGAGAAACAGAGGGAGAGAAACATCAATGTGTGGTTGTCTCTCAAGTGGCCCCCACTGGGGACCCAGCTCAATCCAGGCATGTGCCTTGACTGGGAATGGAACCAGTGGCCCTTTGGTTCGCAGTCTGCGCTCATTCCACTGAGCTATAACAGCCAGGCTTAGAATTATATTTCATATGAGAGAAAAAAGCTGCTGATGTTGGATACAAGTAGCAGAGTGCCCAATTCAGGCATCACGTCACAGAATTTCTCTCATAGTGGAGTACAGCAAATGATAAGTGTCATAAAATGAGCCTCAGGTCTAGTGGTTATTGCTAAGCATTTATGGCTCTAGAATTAAAATTTGAGGATATTCCTGGACTCCAAGTAAAAGTTACATGTCATAAAGATGAAGAAATAGATTAACATTTTAAGATAGAAACTGAAATTAGATATTACTGAGAGTTTAGTCAGAAAGTTGAGTATGATGTAATCTTAGATACCTCCATTGCATTAATTATACATGACATGAAGTATTTAATGTTGCCTTTTAAAGGTTGAATATAGTGTGACGATAAATAAATATATTGAGAGCAAAGACTTTGGTGCCCAAAGGACCTTGGTTCAGTCATGGGGTCTGCCACTTAATAGCTTTGTGACCTTTAAGCAGGTTGTTTGACTATCATCCCTCACATAGAAAATAGAGAAGATAATCGTTCCCATTGGTATTGTGAGAATTGAATGAAATAATGTAAATAGTGTGCTTTGCGTAGTACTTGGCATATCATAAGTGCTCAATAAATGTTATTTTACACTGGTTAGGAAAGTATCTATTTTGCTATATAAAATTTAAGAGGAATATTAAAATATATTTTTGTTGTTTCAAGGAAATTCGCAGTGAGTCCCATGACTATCCTCATAGAGTGGCCAAGTTTCCAGAAAACAGAAATCGAAACAGATACAGAGATGTAAGCCCATGTAAGTACCTGTGGGTTTGTGTGCATATTTATGTTTGTTGGTTTGTTTCAGGAGGCAGTATACAGTGAAAAAAGTTGGGGGTCAGGGTTGATAAGTACAGTAGTAATTTTTTATATTAACACAATACACATTCAAGGCATAGAATGCTAGAAGGGAGAAAATTGCCCCAAATTATTTCATCCACACAGCCACCATTATTTGATGTATTTTGTTTCTTTCCTTTTTTAATTCATCAGGATTTTTTAAAAGGTTTTATTTATTTATTTTTAGACAGAGGGAAAGAGAAGGGACAAAGAGAGAAAAAGAAAAACATCAATGTGTGGTTGCCTCTCACACACCCCCTACTGGGGTCCTGGCCCACAGTGCAGGCATGTGCACTGATTGGGACTTGAACCAGCAACCCTTTGGTTTGCAGGCTGGCCCCCAATCCACTGAGCCACACCAGCCAGGGTTATTTTAAGATTTTTTTATCAATCTTCTTTCTTTTCTTCTGCATAATTTTTCTTTCTTTAAAATAATTGTAATCTTATATGTGCATATGTATATTCATGTATACATACTTTGTTTTCATATTATTCCATAGACCTTATTAGTATTGCTTAAATATTAATTGGTATAGTTTGTTTCTTCTGCCCCAAATTACAAAACTAGTATGTACTTACTGTAGAAAACTTTTAAACACAGAATTGTATAAACCCCACAATCTAAAAACAAAATCTTTTGGGTTTATATTCTTTTAATATTTATTTTCTGTCAAAATGTATACATATATTCTCTTAAATTCAAAATTAGAATCTTGCACATACTAATTATAGCTGTTTTTTACTTAACCATTTTCATGCCATAAACACTCTTTTCAATGGCTCTGCTAGTGCCTGTTGATAATGCCATTCTTTTCACATAAGAATCCACCATGTGTCATCATTTAGATTCTGATATAGATACACACACCAACACCTACAATTTTGTGAACAATTATAATACCAGGGTTTTAGATATGTGATCATCATTAGGTGATTTTATTTTTTGTTCTGATTGATATCACTTGTTCAGGTATTAAATTAGTTGTCTTACCACTCCAAAATGTTTCCCCATGTTTGATTTTAGTGGGCTCAACTTAAGTATTCTCTTTTAAGGTTGCTTTAAAAAAAATACTGAATCTATTGCATTTTGGTTTCAGCTTTTTTGTGTTGTGGTTCCTTTCTCTAGTTGATGAGGATTTGGTATTCGTGTGCCAAGGCCTCCTATATAGGCTGAATAGACTCACTTTATTCAAGGCCATATTGTATACCTTTACAGATGATATATTCCTTTTTTTAAACTATATTTTACTATGCTATTACAGTTGTCCCATTTTTTTCCTCCCCTTTATCCCCCTCTGCCCTAGACCCCCGCCTCCCTCCAACATCCCCCCCTTTTGTCTTGTCCATATTGATGCATATAAGTTCTTTGGCTTCTCCATTTCTATTACCATTCCTGAATTCCCCCCTGTCTATTTTGTGCCTACCACTTATGCATCTGCCCTACCATTCTAAGTGATAGCTTTGCTAGAGAGAGTAATCTTGAATGTAGGTTCTTGCCTTTCATGACTTTAAATACTTCTTTCCAGCCTTTTCTTACCTGCAAGTTCTCTTTTGAGAAATCAGCTGATAGTCTTATGGGAACTCCTTTGTGGGTAACTCTCCTTTCTCTTGCTGCTTTTAAGATTTTCTACTTATCTTTAATCTTGGGTAATATAATTATGATGTACCTTGGTGTGTTCCAACTTGGATCCAACTTCTTTGGGACTCTGAGCTCCCTGGACTTCCTGGAAGTGTATTTTCTTCACCAGATTGGAGGAGTTTTCCTTCATTATTTGTTTGAATAAGTTTTCAACTTCTTGTTCTTGCTCTTCTCCTTCAGGCACCCCTATAATTTGAATGTTGGAACATTTAAAGTTGTCCCAGAGGTTCCTAAGCCTCTCCTTATTTTTCTTTTTTTGTAAATATATTTTATGGATTATGCCATTACAGTTGTCCCATTTCCCCCCTTCATTCCCCCTCCACCCTGCACACCCACTCCCACCGACACTCCTCCCATTTAGTTCATGTCCATGTGTCATAAGTTCTTTAGCTTCTACATTTCCCACACTACTCTTGCCTTCTCCCTGTCTATTTTCTCCTCACCGTCTATGCTACTTATTCTCTGTACCTTCTCTCTCCCCTCCTCCTCCCAGTCCCCTGTTGCTAACCTTCCATGTGGTCTCCATTTCTGTGGCTCTGCTGCTGTTTTAGGTGTCCATTTAGTCTGCTTTCATCTTAGGTGTGGATGTTAATAACTGTAAGTTTGCTGTCTTTTCACTGTTCATATTTTTTATCTTCTTTTTCTTAGATAACATTTCATATAGTAAGGGCTTGGTGATGATGAGTTCCTTTAACTTGACCTTATCTGGGAAGCACTTTATCTGCCCTTCCATTCTAAATGACAGCTTCGCTGGAGAGAGTATTCTTGGGTGTAGGTCCTTGCCTTTCATGACTTGGAATACTTCTTTCCAGCCCCTTCTTGTCTGTAAGGTCACTTTTGAGCAATCAGCTGACAGTCTTATGGGAACTCCTTTGTAGGTAACTGTCCCATTATCTCTTGCTGCTTCTAGAATTCTCTCCTTCATCTTAATCTTGGCTAATGTAATTATGATGTGCCTTGGTGTGTTCCTCCTTGGATCCACCTTCTTTGGGACTTCTGAGCTTCCTGGACTTCCTGGAAGTCTATTTCCTTTGCCAGATTGGGGAAGTTCTCCTTTATTATTTGTTCAAATAAGTTTTCCATTTGTTGCTCTTCCTCTTCCCCTTCTGGTACTCCTATAATTTGGATGTTGGAACGTTTAAAGATGTCCTGGAGGTTCCTGAGCCTCTCCTCATTTTTTTTTTGAATTCCTGTTTCTTCATTTTTTTCTGTTTGGTTGTTTCTTTCTTCCTTCTGGTCCACTCCATTGATTTGAGTCCCAGTTTTCTTCCCATTGCTATTGGTTCCCTGTCCATTTTCCTTCATTTCACTTAGCATAGCCTTCATTTTTTCATCTAATTTGTGACCAAAATCAACCAATTCTGTGAGCATCCTGATCACCAGTGTTTTGAACTGTGTATCTAATAGGTTGGCTATCTCTTGCTTGCTTAAAAGTATTGGCTCTGGGGCTCTGAGCTATTCTTCTGTTTGAGTCATTTTTGGTCAGGTGGTGCCTGTTACATATGGGTGGCAGAGCCTTAGGTGTTCACCAGGGTGGGACAACCTAGTTGCTGGGTTGTGAAGCTGTCTGTGGGGGCAGGGTTAGAGAGGGAACAGTGGCACCTGTTCCGCACTCTCTCTCCTGCCTCCCACAGGCAAACTGGGCCCCCCTGGTGCTGGTTCCCAGGTGGGTGGGCCTATGCCCACTCCAGGACCCTGCAGGTCTCCCCAACGACCTCTTGTGTGAGACTGGGAATCTCTCCTGGCACCTTTTCAATTGGTGTTTTTAGGCTTTATTTCCCATCGCTGGGGCCCTAGGCTATGCGGTCCGTCTCACTGCCCTCTCTTGCCTAGTTTATCTGTGTGCGAATGTGTGTCTCCTCCCCACTTCTGGGGTCTGCAAGCCCCGAGCCACCTACACTCCCCAGGGCTCCCGGGTTTGCCAGCCACTGCCTTTTCCTGCTACCTTCCCTCTCCTCTGACTTTGCCCCTCTTACTGGTCTGGTTGAATGGTTGTCAGACATCCGTAGTTCAATTTTCTGTGTTCTGGTTGTGTTATTGTTTGTAAACCTTTGTTGTCCTTAATCTTGGTTGTGTGAGGAGGCACAATGTTTCCACCTATACCTCCATCTTGGCCAGAAGTCTCCAGTCATTTTTCTGAATTCTTGTTCCTTCATTCTGTTCTGGTTGAATGTTTACTTCTTCCTTCTGCTCCAGATTGATTTGAGTCCCAGTTTCCTTGCCTTCACTGTTTGTTTCCTGTGTATTTTTCTTCATTTCACTTTTCATATCCTTCACTTTTTCCTCTACTTTGTGACCATACTCAACCATTTCAGTGGGCATACTTGGTTACCAATGCTTTGAACTGTGCATCTGATAGGCTGGCTATCTCTTCATCGCTTGGTTCTCTTTTTGGAGCTTTGATCTGTTCTTTCATTTGGGTCATTTTTTTTTGTCTCTGCGTGCCTGTTACTTAATGAGTGACAGAGCCTTAGGTATTTGCCAGGGTAGGTCAACCCATGTCGCTGCGTTGTGGCACTGTGTGGTGGGGAGGGGTCTTGCTCTGCTTTTGGCTTGCTTTCAGTCACTTTCCCCACTACCCACAAGCAAATTGGGCCCTTCTGGTGCTAATTCCCGGGTGTGTGGTTTTGTGTATGCTCTAGGACACTGTGGGTCTCTCCACTGAACTCTCCTGTGAGGCTGGGAGTTTCTCCTGCCAGTGTAATTCCCACAGATTTTTACTGGCAGAGGTTTGAGTCTTTATTTCCCCTCGTCGGAACCCTGGGTTGCGTCGTCTGTCTTGCTCCCCAGTTGTTCCTCCCAGTTTATCCACACTTGAATTTGCGACCCACCCAGTTCACAGGCCTCTACCTCCTCGCACACCCAGTCATGTAGCCTCCGCCTTGCAGGTCAACCTCTCTGCTCTAGCTGCCCCTCTTTGCCCCTGCTACCAGGCTGGATGAATGTTTCTTCTTTAATTATGTGGTTATTGGACTTCCATACAGTTCAATTCTGGCCATTCTAGGTTATTTTTGTTTGTTTTTAAATTTGTTGTTGTCCTTCTGATGGAGGACTTGTAAGTTCAAATGATATATTCCTTGTTGGTGGGTATGGATATAAACTGAAAATCTATCAAATACTGGAAGAAAAGTGCATATGTTTATTTTTATATGCACAGAATGTTTATGTTCATTCACCAGGTACATTTACGTAAGAGTGTATTGGCTAATTTTGTACAAATCAAATTAGAAGTAATATCATGTTTATTATAAATTTACTTATTATATATTATGTTTCTCTTATATGTCTTTTTCCTTGCCAGTTGGATGTGTTTGTAACATAGCTGTAAGAGTGTGGTTTTCCACTCTTCTTTAGTTGCAGCATACTTGAAGTTATGACAGAAATCCTCCAAAACCTGTGGCTCACTGTGGCAACTGTTCTTGTATGAGCGTATATTCAGGGAATCGGGGTAAAGGCAGTAATTCTGACACCTAGGTACCCCTTTACCCTCTCCAACTTTCTGGTTGAGAATCACACAGCTGGAGACTGATTCTCTTGTGTTTACTATGAGTTTTAAAGACAGTATTTTTCAGTTGTACACCTGCTTTGTTGCTTTTACTCAAAAAGTAAAGCTTTTTATTTTGATAATTGTAGATGTTCATTCAGTTGTAAGAATACTCAAAGATCCTGTATACCTCATCCAATTTCCCCCTGTGGTAATATCTTGCATAACTATGGTAAAATAGCAGAACCAAGAAACTGATGTTGATACAATGCATCGAGTTTTACATGCACTCATTTGTGCATGTGTTTAGTTCTTTGCAGTTTTATCACATGTGTAGATTCATGTGATCTCCACCATAGTTCAAATATTAACCCGTGAGCAGTTCCATCACGAGGTCCCCCCTGCTACCTTTGTGTGACTGCATCCACCTTCCTTCCTCCCCACTAAATCCTGCGTTGCCTTTAATTTTTATGTAATTAATTTACATATGCAATTGTAATTGCAATCATTGGGTGTGAGAAGCTAAATGTGAATCCCCTCATTGGTGTTACTAAGTTGATCTAAACGGAGGAATTTTCAAAAATTGGAACTCAGACTTTTTTTAAGTAAAATATTTGCAACTTACATTACTTCCAAGTGTGCAGGTCCATAACATTCTTGGGATTTTTCTCCTAAGCACTAGATTTGTATGCCCAACTGCATGTTGGACATCTCCAGTTAAAGGTTGCCAGGAGACCTGTTTTACATTGTACTTACCAACCTTGCCTCTGTTCTCTCTGACTGTTCTTTCCATATGCCTTTTCAGAAAGAGAGCCATTCATCTTGTGTTTGTACCTAGTATTAGGAAGAGGCTTTTCTTCCTATGAGAAGATGCTACTATGTGCCTTCTCCTGCCACTTGACCTCCCCTGCTGAATTTATTCCACAGGGTATCCTGGAGCTGCACTCTGCTGTGATCATGCCAGGCAGTGAATCCTCTATCCACTTTATCCTAGTGGAAGCCTGCCTCTCCCCTTAGTAAACTATCTTCTGTCTCAGGTGGGGGGTGCTTGTTCTTGCTTCTCACATAACTACAGAGTTTTCTACTGAAAGCCATTACTTTTCAACTTGCAAAATAAAATGATTTCCTCCAAGGCACTTGCTGTCCAGACACATCATGTTATTGCCATTATATATATCCTCTCCTGACTTCATAGTTAATCCCTGTCTCCCAGCCTCTTCTCATGCTTTTGTAGGCAGCGTAAGTGCCAAGGATGCCATTCATTATCTTTTTCTTTGCCCTCCTCTTCTCCCAGTACCTTTTTCATTTTGGGTGATGTCATGACTCTGGGAATGAACTTTATGACACTATTGCCTTATAGTTCTCAACCTGTTCAGCTCTCAATCTTAAGTCATCTTCACCCCTAAAATCTTATACCAACTGCTACCTTGAGGGCTGCTTTCTCTCTTTCTAGCTCTTTAACTTCATAAGACAGTTTCTTCAACCTTTTTCCTTTATTATAGTATATTTCTTCCCAACACTACTTATTACTTAATAACTTTCTTACTGTTTTTTTTAAAGATTTATTTATTTTTAGAGAAGGAGGAAGGAAGGGAGAAGAGAGGGAGAGAAACATCAATGTGTGCTTGCCTCTCGCACATCCCCATGTGGGGACCTGGCCTGCAACCCAGGCATGTGCCCAGACTGGGAATCGAACCAGTGACCCTTTGGTTTGCAGGCCAGCACTCAATCCACTGAGCCACACCGGCCGGGGCCTTACTGTTCTTATATATTTAAAATTAATTTCTGTGGATCTTTAATTCTACCCACCCGGTGAAACCTCAACCTTGGAATAATCAGTCATTTAGTTTATCTAACCTTTGGGCTACTGTGGGTGTGTCTAGAGTAGACTCCTGTATTAGCTGGGTGTCGTGATGCCTTGCTGTCCTCACTAAGC
>PVKM010000391.1:17295-111204 GCA_004027735.1 Carollia perspicillata
TTTTTTTTTTTTTTTTTTTTTTGTCTCGGCAAGCATGTTAGGTAGTAAGGGGAGGAGCCTTAGGTGTTCACCAGGGTGCAGCAACCCATGTGGCTACATCGTGATGTTGTATGTGGGGGAGGGGTTAGAGAGGGAACAGTGCCGCTTGCTCCTCTGCCAGTTTTCAGTCACTTCCCCAGGTACCCACAGTCAAATTGGGCCCTTCTAGGGCTAGTTCCCAGGTGGGTGGTTTGTGTACATTTTTGGACCCCATGGGTCTCTCCAGCGAACTCTCCTGTGAGGCTGGGAGTTTCTTCCCTTGGCACTTCAGCCTCCACAGGTGTTTTCAATCAGAGGCTTTGAAGCTTAATTTTCCCTTGCTGGAACCCTGGGTTGTGCTATGTATCTCTCTCCCTAATTGTTGCTCCCAGTTTATCTGCATGCAAATGTGGAACTGCCCAATCTTTGAGCCACTGCCTCCCCCAGTCCTCCAGCTGCTTCCTTGCTGTGAGTCCTCTCAGTGGGCTGCCCGTCTCCACCCCTCCTATCGATGGGATGAATGTTTCTTCTTCAGCTCCTTGGTTGTCGGACTTCCATATAGTTCGATTTTCTGGCAGTTCTGGTTGTTTTTTGTTTTAAAATTTGTTGTTGTTCTTTTGGTTGTGGGAGAAGGCACAGTGTGTACCTATGCTTCCATCTTTGCTGGAAGTTCCTCTACTATTCTTAACCTCCTCCTGTCTATTTCGTACCTACCATTTATGCTTCTTATTCCCTGTAACATTTCCCCATTCTCCTATGTCCCCCTGCCCACTGAAAACTCTCCATGTGGTCTCCATTTCTGTCATTTTACTGTTTATACTTTTGATCTTTTTCTTAAATTAGTCCCTTTAACATTTCATGTAATAAGGGCTTGGTGATGATGAACTCCTTTAACTTGACCTTATCTAGGAAGCACTTTATCTGCCCTTCCATTCTAAATGATACTTAGAATGATCAGTAAGGCTTTTGATCAACTGTAGGCTATTAGTAATTAGGGTTTAGGGGAGTCAAAGTTATATCCATTAGGAGAAAAAGGAATTGAGATATATGGTGCCAGTTGGGTATTGGAAATATCAGGGTGAACACTTTGTAAAATATATGATTATATAACCCCTTTGCTGTACCCCTGAAACTAATGCAAAATAATATTGAAAGTAAGCTGTAATTTTTAAAAAATTAGATAAAAATTTAGATGCAGATTGTCAAGTATGCAGAAGGGTTGGCATACCTAACCTTTTTGTTGTTCAAGGGTCATTTGCATTGTATGACTGTAGTCATCAAAACATTGTGGTATTGGTGGAAGGATAGAAACATAGATTGGTGAAATCAAGAACCCAAAAATAGTTTGGCCAAGATGGAGGTGTAGATGGAAACACTGCCTCCTCGCACAACCAAAATTAAAGACAACAAATATTTACAAACAATAACACAACCAAAACAGAAAAGTGAACTGCGGAAGTCCGACAACCATTCAACCAGACCGGTAAGAGGGGCAGAGGTGGTGGTTGGTGGAGAGGGAACACAGCAGGAAAAGGCAGTGTCTGGCAAGATCGGGAGTGAAGCCAGTGCCGGCACCCTGTTCACAGACCCCAGATGCAGGGAGGAAACAAGCTGGGCAGTTGGCCTTTGGCAGTCACACATTCGCACGCAGATAAACTAGTCAAGAACTGGCAGTGAGACTGACCATGCAGCCCAGGGACCCAGTGATGGGAAATAAAGCCTAAAAACACCATTTAAAAAGGTGCTGGGAGAGACTCCTAGCCTCACAGGTGAGGTTGTTGGGGAGACCTGCAGGGTCCCAGAGCGTGCATAGGCCCGCCCACCTGAGAACCAGGACCGGGGGGCCCAGTTTGCTTGTGGGAAGCAGCAGAGGGGACGCAAATTCTAGAGAGCACGGAACAGGCACCATTGCTCCCTCTCTGACCCCGCCCCCACAGACAGCATCACAACCCGGAGACTAGGTTGCCCCACCCTGGTGAACACCTAAGGCTCCGCCCCTCATACATAACAGGTGCCACCTGACCAAATATGACTCAAACAGAACAGCTCAGAGCCCAAGAGCCGATACTTTTAAGCGACCAAGAGATAGCCAGCCTATCAGATGCACAGTTCAAAACACTGGTCGTCAGGATGCTCACAGGATTGGTTGAATGTGGTCGCAAATTAGATGAAAAAATGAAGGCTATGCTAAGTGAAATGAAGGAAAATGCACAGGGAACCAATAGCAATGGGAAGAAAACTGGACTCAAATCAATGGAGTGGACCAGAAGGAAGAAAAATACAACCAAACAGAAAAGAATGAAGAAACAAGATTTCAAAAAAATGAGGAGAGGCTCAAGAACCTCCAGGACACCTTTAACCGTTCCAACATCCGAATTATAGCAGTACCAGAAGCGGGAGAGGAGATCAACAAATGGAAAACTTATTTGAACAAATAATAAAGGAGAACTTCCCCAATCTGTCAAATGAAATAGACTTCCAGAAGGTCCAGGAAGCTCAGAGAATCCCAAAGAAGTTGGACCCAAGGAGGAACACACCAAGGCACATCATAGTTACATTACCCAAGATTAAAATGAAGGAGAGAATCCAGAAGCAGCAAGAGATAAGGAGACAGTTACCTACAAAGGAGTTCCCATCAGACTGTCAGCTGATTTCTCAAAAGAGACCTTACAGGCAAGAGGGGATAGAAAGTATTCCAAGTCATGAAGGCAAGGACCTACATCCAAGATTGCTCTATCCAGCAAAACCTTCATTTAGAATGGAAGGGCAGATAAAGTGCTTTTCAGATAAGGTCAAGTTCAAGGAGTTCATCATCACCAAGCCCTTACTATATGAAATGTTAAAGGTACTTATCTAAGAAAAAGAAGATAAAAAACAGGAACAGTGAAAGGACAGCAAACTCACAGTTATTAACAACCACACCTAAAACAATAGCAGACTAAATGGACACCTAAAACAGGAGCAAAGGCACAGAAATGGATATCACATGGAAGGTTAGCAACAGGGGAGTGGGAGGAGGCGGGGGAGGAGGTACAGAGAATAAATAGCATAGACAGTGGCGAGAAAATAGACAGGGAGAGGGCAAGAGTAGTGTGGGAAATGTAGAAGTTAAAGTACTTATGACACATAGACATGAACTAAAGGGGGTAATGTGGGTGGGAGGGGGTGTGCAGGGTGGAGGGGCATGAAGGGGGGGAATGGGACAACTGTAATGGCATAATCAATAAAATATATTAAAAAATAAAAAACAAGAACCCAAAAATAGATTCAGTGAACTGATTTTGGCAAAGGTGGAAAGCAATGTAATGGACAAAGAATAATCTTTTCAACAGTCAGTGTTGGAGCATTTGGACATGTATGGGGGAAAAATGATTCTCAACTTAAACCTCACACCATAAAAAATTAACTTAAAGTGGATCATAAACTTAAATGTAAAATGTGAAGTATAGGCTTGAGCCAAAGTTTGTTTACCATGTATAAATAAATAATATAGTAATTAATAAATGTTAATATAAGAGTAAACTCTATGTTTGCATACTCACAGCTATAAAGCTGCTTTTGCCTACTCCTATACAAAACTTTTAGAAGAAAATAGAAAATTCAGGATGTGCTACTTGGTGAAAAGTTCTTCACATGACACCAAAAGTACAATTCCAAAAAGAAAAAGATCAATAAATTGGACTAAACCCAATTTAAAAACTTATGCCTTGCTAAGAGGATAAAAGAACAAGGACAGACTGGGAGAAAATATTTATCAAGCACAAAGAACTCATATCTAGAATATATATAGAACTTTCAAAATTGATCACTTAAAAGACAGACAATTAGGAAATGAGCAAAATATTGTAAGTGCAGATATCAGTTAAACACATAAGCATGTGACAAACATCATTAACCATTAGGGAAGCATTCTTAACTGCTAGGGAAATGAAAAGTAAAACCTTGCTGGTGAGCACTACACACCTTCTAGAATAGCGAAAATAATGGGGCCACAATACTCATACAAGGATCTGAGAGTGCACAGAAACTGTATCTCATGCAAAGCTAGTCAAAACGTAAAATAGTATGGGCACTCCGGAAACAGTTTGGCAGTTTTTTTCTTTTTCTTTTTCGTTTTTTTTTTTTTTTTTTTAGTCTCCCTTGAGAACATGGTTATTGATTTTAAAGATTTTATTTATTTTTAGAGAGAGGGGAAGGAAGGGAGAGAGGGAGAAAAATATTAATGTAAGAGAGAAACATTGATCAGTTGCCTCTTGCACGTGCCCTGACTAGGGACCCATCTTGCATCTCAGGCAAGTGCCCTGACTGGGAATCAAACCCATGACCCTGCAGTCTACGGGACAATGCTCAATTAACTGAGTCATACCAGTGAGGGTAGTTTGGCAGTTTCTTAAAATACTAAGTATAGATTTACCATATACTTTCCAGGCCTTGTACTCCTGGACATTTATCACAGAAAATTGCGATCTAATGTCTACACAGAAGTATGTACAGATTTATTTGTAATAACCCCAAATTGGAGACAGCTCAAATGTCCTTCAGTGGGTAAGGGGTTAACAAACTGTGGTATATTCCTACCACAGTATACTATTCAGCAATAAAGAAATAAAACTATTGATACATTCAACAACTTGGATTGATCTTAGAGGACTCATGCCGAGTAAAAAAATTTAATGTGAAAAGATTACATACTGTATAGTTCCATTTATATAACGTTCTTATTTTTTTCTTTAATATCCTCACTGGAGGATTTTTTTTTCCACTGCTTTTAGGGAGAGAGGAAGAGAGGGTGGGGAGGTGGGGGTGAGAGAGAGAGAGAGATATTGATTGGATGCCTCTCTTGCCCCTACCACAGTGGAACTCACAACCTAGGCATATGCCCAAAACAAAAATCAAACCCATAACCTTTTGGTTTACACAATTTTTCAATTTTTCAATGCTATGGCCACTTATATAGCATTCTTGAAATGATAAAATTGTAGAGATGGAGAACATGACTGTAAAGGGGTTGCATAGAGGATCTCTGTGATAAAACAGATCTATCTGTATCTTTTTTAAAAATTTTTTTAAAGAATTTATTTATCTTTAGAGGGGAAGGAGAGAGGAAGAGAAATATCAATGTATGGTTGCATCTCATGCATCATCTGCAGCGAACTGTCCTGCAACCCAGGCATGTACCCTGACTGGGAATCAAACCGCGATCCTTTGGTTCATAGGCCTGCGCTCAATCCACTGAGCTACACCAGCCAGGTATCTATAGCTTGATTGTGGTGGTTAACGTGGATTTGCATATGTGATAAAATTGCATATAGCTGCACAGGCACACACATAAATGAGTATCTATAAAACAAAAAATTGAAATAAGGTTTGTGAGTTATACCACAGTCTTCCTGGGTTTTTTAATTTGATGGCCTTCTTGAATTGGGTACTGGGCAGAAGGCAAGGTGATAGGTCGAGGGAATATGTGGTGAACATTACAGGGTCTCTGGCCACAAAGTATTTAACTTTAAGAAAGAAGGCTGCAAATGGGTGGAGGCCTGAGTGCTGCTGCTGCCCTTGGGCTAGGTAGATCAGAATGTTGCCATAATAGTAAGTAGCATTTTAACAGAAGCCCCAAGCGTAGACACAGCTCATTGTTTGAGAAGCTCTGCTGTAGAGTACTTATGCTGGGGACTGGAGGGATGAGGAGCAGAGTGTACTGGGAGGGTCATATGGAAGACACGGAGCTTCTTCCAGGACCATGAATTATACTCAGAATTGAGGAGGGTGGAGGTTGTTTGTCTAGATGTTAAAACACAGATAGATAATGAAGTAGAATTTTAAGATAAGGTAAATTTTTAAGATAAAATAGGACCTTTCAAGGAGTTTGCACTTGATACTTTCAGTGTTAATGAGAGTCAGTAAGTAAAAATAGTAGAGACGGATTGGTCCAGTATAGCCATTTTATTTTATAGACAAGAAAACTGAGACCTCCATAAGTATAATGACTTGGCTGTTGTCTCAAGTAGTAGGTTATAATTTTCTGTATGAATCACAGCTGCCATAGTCACATATGCTGATAGGGCTGGAGCAGATATCAAAACACATTTCTTTTGGCACCTTTATCCCCCTGCATCCATTTTCTTTCATTTGCACCAGATATACCAGATATCTACCTGAAAAGTCATGAAGCTTTTTGATCTCTCTTTTCTTTTTCTTGCTCAATTAACTCTTTTCAGTCAGTTAACCATTTTATCTCCTATTTATGTGTCAGAATGGTTTAATAGTCATTTGTCATTATGACAAAATTCTACCACAGCATAGTGTGGTTATGAAATTTTCTGAAAATCATTATATAAACAATGCTTGAACACTTGGCAATCTAAATTGTTATGACACTGTACTAGATACTATGAGAAATTTGAAGTAGAAACCATATTTTTCTGTCAGTCAAATTAGAAGGTGATACTAATGAAATGAGACTAATGAATCAGTATAGGATTTTTCAACTCTCTGAACCTAAATTTTAGACTGTTTCTCTGCCCTTTGTTTACTCAAATGACACTCTTTGTGTCCCTCAGACACATTAGACATATACCCACCTTAGGGCATTCATTTTGTTTGTGCTTGGAACACTCTTAAACAAATAACCATATGATTAACCTACTCCAAGTCTGTGCTTAAATGTCACAGTCTCATTGAGGCCCACCCTGACCACTCTATTTAGGATTGCAACCTGCTGACCTCCCCAGCACAACTTGACTCTGTTCTTTTTTCTCATAGCATTTAGTACTATATAACATAATTTACTTAGTTGTTTTGCTTATTGCTATCTCTTTTGTTATCAATTTATTTTTTTAATTATATTTTCTTGATAATGCCATTACAGTTGTCCCAATTTTTCTCTCTGCCCCCATCCACTCAGCACCTCCAGCTCCTTCACACAGTTCCCACACCTTTGTTCGTGTCCATTGGTCATGCATGTAAGTTCATTGACTACTCCGTTTCTTATACTGTAATTTACATCCCCATGGCTATTCTGTAACTATTAATTTGTACTTCTTAAACCCCTCACCTCTTCCCCCATTCCCCCAAACCCCTCTAACACCAAATGTTCTCTGTATCTATGATTCTGCCTCTGTTCTTTTTATTTGCTTAGTTTGTTTTTCTACATTCAGTTGTTGATAGATGTGTATTCATTGCCATTTTATTGTTCATAGTTTTGATTGTCTTTTTCTTAAATAAGTCCCTTTAACTTTTCATATAATAATGGTTTGGTGATGATGAACTCCTTTAGTTTTGTCTTGTCTGGGAAGCTCTTTATCTGCCCTTCGATTCTAAATGATGGCTTTCTGGGGTAGAGCAGTCTTGGCTGTAGGTCCCTGATTTTTATAACTTTCAAAATTTCTTGCCAATCCCTTTTTGCTTGCAAAGTTTGAGAAATCAGCTGATAGTCTTATGGGAACTCTCCCATAGGTAACTAACTGCTTTTTTTCTTGCTGCTTTTAAGATTCTCTCTTTAACTTTCGCGTTTTAACTATGATGTGTCTTGGACTGGTCCTCTTTGCATCCATCTTGTTTGTGCCTCTCTGTACTTCCAGGACTTGCATGTCTGTTTCCTGCACCAACTTAGGGAAGTTTTCTTTCATTTTCTTTCAAATAGATTCCCAATTTCTTGCTCTTTCTCTTCTCCTTCTGGCACCCCTATGATGCAAATGTTGGAACACTTGAATTTGTCCTAGAGCTGCTTACACTTTCCTCATTTTTTTTGGATTCTTTTTTCTTCTTGTTGTTCTGATTGGTTGTTTTTTGCTTCCTTGTGTTCCATATCATTGATTTGGTTCTTGGCTTCATCCACTCTCCTGTTGGTTCTCTGTAAATTGTTCTTTATTTCAGTTAGCCAGCCTTTGTTTCTGACTGGATCTTTTTTATGCTATCGAGGTCCTCACTGAGGTCCTAGAGCATCCTTATAAGTAATGTTTTAGAACATTCCTTGAGCAGTGTTTTGAACTCTGCATCTGATAGATTGCTTATCTCCCTTTTGTTTAGTTCTTTTTCTGGAGTTTTGATCTGTTCTTTCATTTGGGCCATGTATCTTTGTCTCATCATTTTGGCAGCCTCCACGTGTGTGTTCGTATGTAGTAGGTAGAGCTGCTAGCATGGCCTGGTGTAGTAGGTGTCCTATAGGGGCCAGTGGCACAGCCTCCCCATTACCCAATCATGTACTCAAGATGTGCCGTCCATGTGGGCTGTATACATACACCCTCCTCTTGTAGTTTAGCCTTGATTGCTGTTGGCAGGTCAACGGGAGGGATTATCCCAGGCCAGTCAGCTGCAAGGATGGACTATTACCACTGACTACCAACCCCCTCCCTCTGTGGAAGATCACAAGTGCAGGGATAGGGTGGTGGTGCTCCAATGTGGTCTGTAGCTGTTCACTGTGTGTGCATGTCCTGAAGTTTCCCTGAGAATGCTGGTCAAGTTCAGCCCCTACCTGTGTTTTGCCTGGGGCCACTCTACCTGAGCTGTAAAGCAATCTGAAATGACTGCTACTTGTCAGATGACTGCTACTTGTCACATCAAGCTGTGAATCCAGGCTGACTATTGTTTATTTCAAAGGATTTAGGAAGTTGTGAAGCACAAGCTAAGACCAGCCATTCTTATGGAAAAGCCATTGTTAATAGCTGTAAGTTGGGTGGGACAGAGTCTCAGTGTATCTCCACGGTGGGGCCAACAGTGTTAGCCAGGTTGTTGGAGTCTCAGATGTGGCACCTGCCTGCCTTTCTGCTTGAGAGAAAGCTCCCCACCAGCTCTTGCCTTGATGGCAGACACTTCAGTTCCTCCTCATATGCCACTGGTACCTTTCAAACTGCTACCCCAATGCTAGAGCTCACAGGAAGTGAGTCTTGAGTAAGTTCTCATGTGAGTTCTTTAAGAGCAGCTGCCTGTGACTCCAGAGGTTTCTTCCACCAACTCATTCTCTGCTGGGTTTTGCAGCCATATGCTATGGAGTCTTCTTGGCACTGGAACCCTGGGCTAGGGGTGAGGGGGCTGGTGTGGGGCTGGGATCCTTCTCCCCTAAGATATCCCTCCCACATTTTTGTCCACTTACATGGTTTGGGACCATCCCATTCCACATCTCTGTGTCTCCATCTCTCCTGCCAGTCTGGGCGGATACCATTTCTTTAATTCCGTCGTTGTTGGACTTCCATTCAAGTTGATTTCTGACAGTTCTGAGTGATGATTGTACTATATTTAATTTGGAATTTTGATGTGGTGCGAGGAGGTGAGAGTTGTTTATGCCTCCATCTTGAGCGGAAGTGATGACTATCTCCCTTTTCAAGATGGTGATCTCCACAAGAGTATGGATGGGTTCCAACTGACTAGAACAGTGAGAGAAGGTAGTTATTTAATAAATACCTGATGGACGTTCTTTGCATGGTGTCTGTGGAGGTTTGGATGCAAGGAAAGTAACATTCTTTGCCCCCACTCTCTCTACCTTAGTGTTTTAGACTCTGTCTATCCTAGAAGGACAGTTTCTGAGACTCACATAGAATGGTGAGATGCTTACTGATTATATTAACCTGAAGCTTCCTATGTCTTATTTCATACAGTCTGTGAAAGAGGAAAAGTATCCGTGTTCCACACTACATTAATGAATTTTACCTATTTTGTAAGGATACTGCCTGCTGTTCTTTCCATTGCAGAGACTCTTGAGACTAGATTAAAAAGGCCCTTTTCAATTTGGAGATGTATGGAAGCAGAATTGACATTGTCCTATGAATTTTAGAGGCTTGAAATCATGATGGATTGAAAGAGGTTAAAGTTATTAAAGACAGTCAAGTTATTGTTTGGAAAAGTTTGAACTTGTTGGATGATTCCAAAACAACATATGTTATACTTTGTTAAGAGGTCCATGGTTGCTTGTACCTGGGAAATGCTTCACTAGTAATGTTTTTCATTATCACTACTACTGCCTGGTTCAGTACTCATCACCTCTTTTTTTTTTTTTTTTTATCTTTAGAGGGGAAGGGAAGGAGAGAAGGAGAGAAATATCTATGTATGGTTGCCTCTCATGCATCCCCCTCTAGGAACTGGCCCGCAACCCAGGCATGCGCCCTGACTAGGAATCGAACCACGATTCTTTGGTTCACAGGCCTGCGCTCAATCCACTGAGCTACACCAGCCAGGACTCATCACCTCTTGATTAAACTTAGTGCATCAGTCTTCCTCCTCACTTCAGTCTATCTTCTATATTGCTAGTAGTTATTTTCTTTAAAAGCAAATGTGTTTGTCATTAAGGTTGTGTGTTCCTCTGGCATGACACACAGGCCCTTCAGAGTTTGGCCTCAACATGGTTTGGAACTTTTCTCATCTACCTAGATTTTCAGCCTTTCTGAATTTGCTGGTACTTCATGATCTGTCATTTCCTTTTATTCCTCTTTATGTGTGCTCCTTCTGCTGGAATTTATCTTTTCCTTCACCTGGGTTGCAAAGTCTGCTTATCTCACTAGGCCCATTCAGTCAGGCATCAGTTGGTCAGCTTTCTTCCCACAACACAATGCAATAAGGCACTGGGAGTTATAACTTAATATAATTTTTTTCTTTTAAAATGTTTTAAACAAATAATGTTTATGTCCCTGTTGCTTAGTTCCTAAAGTATAATTGTTGACTGAAAATACTATATGAATTCCTAAGGTATTAAATGTAAAGAACAGACCATCATGAATTCATCTGACCAAATTGCTTAGGGATCCCTTCCTTTCTACCCTGCCATGGAGCCATCCCTTCTTCAGCCTGGAAGGAACCATCATCTGAGGCCGCAGACACATAGAATAAGGATGTGGTGAGGGGTACCTTACTCACTGCTCCCCAGCTTTAGTTCCACAAATATAGTGATAGGACTCCTATTCCTAGTTGCTTGGTCTTTATAGCCTTATTATTGTGCTTCTGTGTTGGTTCCCAACACATGCCTCTGCTCCCTGCATTCAGTCCCATGTAGGACTCTGGAGGCTGTACTTTGGCATTGTAACAGAGACTTTCAGAACCAAAGGTCCCTGGCTTTTCTTGTTTACAGACTGCCCCTTGGGGCCAGTGTCTGAACTGACTCTGGGGAAATGGACAAGGAAGAGGACCACTGCTCCGGGTCTCCCTAGCCTTCGTAAATCAAAGTTCTGCCATTCATACCAGCCCAGTCTTGCTGCTGCTTTTTTTCCCCTTTCTTTGGGTATATGCACTATTTGGGGAACAGGTTTTTCTATGCAGGAGCCACTTTTTGTAAGCGGTAAGTTGAGGTTTTTCAGGGAGCCCTATTTGGTGCCTCCTTTCTTTTTATCTTTCCTCAATCTCTGCAAGTGGCTTTGGCTCCCATCATCTCCTGGGATGGCAGAGCACTGCCACCCCTTACTCTTTGCCCCAGGACTATAAAGCCTCTTAGGGGAAGGGGGCCTTGGAGTTCTCTCGCATGGCCCAAAGTATGGGTGAGGTATGGGTGTGCAAGTTTAGTGGAGGGCAGGGTGAGGTAGAGAGAACTCATTGTCCCTTGGAGCTTGATAAGAAGGGATAGGCTTAGGGCTTGAAAAGTGCTGCTTCTGGCAAGTTTGGAGATTTTCAAATAAAGTGTTGTTTATTAGTGGTTTAAAAAAAACAGACCATCACAGTGGGGGCTCCATCAAAGAGGCTATATTAAAAAAATAGGTCACAGACTGGATCTTCAAGGAAGTGAGGTTTGTGTGACAGAGATGAAGATGGCAATCATACCTGAGGTGAAGAACAATGTGAAAGGCAATGCAAGGAACAACTCAGGGTATGTGAAAAGGATGGTAAAGGAACCAACTTGGATGTATCCAGGAGAGACAGTGTCTTGTGGGCAGTGTGTAATCTCATAAGTCCCACAAACCTAGGTCTTCTCCTTGCCCAATTTATTTTAATTAGTCTTGATCTCTGCCTTGGTATAACCTGTTTAGGGTGTTTATGATGAATATGAGTCCTCCATCCTATTTGACATGGTAGACTTTGCAAAAGGAAGTGTCCTTATAACAATGATAAACTAGATTAAACTGGAGAAGGGTTGTTTTTTTTTTTTTAAGCTTATTTTGACAGTATTGAAAGAGGAAGCAAATCTGTATTGTCAGCTCAGGCCACAGTTAGAGCTAGTCATTTCTTGACAGATGAAACCATTTCTCAGAAAACATCTGTGTTTAAGGGTGGGAGGTGAGGTAACCTTCATCAGAAATTTGTTTAATTTTTATACAACTTATAAGGCACAGTTCTATTTGGGTCTGCATTTCTTCATGCACTCAGTGACAAGAATTAAGGGTATGTTCTGGATAGTTCTGCTCTTGGTGTAATTAGATGTTGAGAAATAAGATTCTCTGTGAAGTGTGGTTTGTTGCTTTTGTGGTGTATCATGCAATATAATTTGAACTATCTTCACTTTTCTCCCTTTGTTGGATCCTTTAAAAGATAAGAAAAAGGAAGATAACCATATACTTAAATAATGATAAAATACTGTGGGCCTTGGGACTTATGTATAGCCCAGAGATTATAGGACTCTGTCATTTTGATCATTCCATTTCAGAGGTTCCTGGGCAGAATAAACAATGGGAGAAACGAAAGCATGTAACTGTGGCGGGGAACGGGGAGCATGTGGGGCATGTTGTTGTGTTTTTTTCATTGTTTTTTTTCCTAATTCAGGAGGCACAAGTTTGGTTTAAAATGACAGTTCACAGATTTGGGGCTGACTGATAGTAATGGGGCAGGGAAAGCAGACATTTGATTCCCAGATTGTAAGGAGACGACAGTGTCCACTCTCACAGATATTTTAAACCATGCATTATGTGACTCTTATTTGGAGAAGAGGCACTGTTCCTTTTTGTTATCTTTGCTAGAGAATATAAATCATAAAGTCACAATTTCTTATAAAAAAGGGTTTCTCAAATGTGTGTACTTAATGTCTTTGTAGATAGCTTTAAAGTCCTATATCCTATGTTTAATACCAGAATCTCTCTTAAGCTTTTTCTCTACATAGATTGTCTTATGAATCAAAAAGTTATATATACTTTTAAGTTTTTATTAATCTCCTTAATAGAATGTAAGAATTAAATATGTAATGATGTAGGTATATTTCAAAGCTTTGTTTTTAATCAGTCTTGAAGAAAAATACAGGTTTAGCTAACATCGATGGAAAGTTATAAATAGCCATGCAGTTTTCCAAAGGATTACATTCTTTTTTTGTCTTCTCTAACAGAATATTTTCTAAAAAAAAATTTTCTTTCTCTTTGCTTCTGCTGACTCTATATCAGTAAATGTTAGAGGGAAGCAGGGCCACTGCCTGGAGCCATGCTCTGCAGGACCCTGGGTGCCTTTCAGGTAGCCTCTGCTCCCCATTGGTCAGACACCTGAGGATTTAAGGAATAGATCTGTTTTAATGGTGTGTGATTCTGGTGTTTTTAATGAATCAAAATGACACCTGGTATAGATGCTAAAGCTAGAGAAAAAATAACAGTCCTGAGGGCAGGGTGTCATATACTTTAAAAAAGGGGGGGCCACTGAAGGTCTTTCTCTGGGCCTTTTCCCCTCCAAAGCTGTGGAAGGTCCTGGTACAGTGACATGCAGGATAACCAAATTCCCAGCACCCTCAAGAGGAGCCTTCCCAGTTTTTATAGATTCTTGCTTCTGTTGGCCAAATTGTTTTTGTTGTTGTGCAATACATATGATTAACCTCTGGGGTTTGTGTTCTTTTTGTGATTACAACATGTGGGAATGCTTTCCTTTGCTGTTTGATTTTAGTGGATCTTCAATTTTAGAAATCATATAATATTCTAAAAGCACGCTTTATTCTCCTGATGTGTGTTATCTAGGAGATAACATGGTCTTTATTTTTTATTAATTAGGTAGCCAAACTTTTTGCTAGCTATCATAATATAACAGTTAAAGGGTGACTAAACTGTTAAAAAAAAAGTGACTGTCTAAAAAAAGTGCTTGCTGACATCATCTTTCCGAGAACACTTGTATAAGTGATTTACTATAACAAGATTTTAGTTTTTCCTGTTGGCAAATGACATGTAATATTTACAGAGGTCTTGGGTTCAGTCCAGCAAAAACATCTCAAATAAATTGATGTGTGAAACTAAAGCTATTTAATGTTTTCTTTCATGTGGACATACTGTAAATAGGTTTTTTTTTTTTTTTTTTAGTTTAAAAATAGGAAGAGAATGGATGTTTAGTATAGATTTCTTTGGAAACACTTTATAATAGAATATATCCTCCAGAGTGAAAGATCAAATATGTATTCAGTTTATAATTCAGTTTAGGCTTCTGACACTTGTATATTTAGGATTCTAAATTAATGTTAATTTTGTTCTTATTCCTATGTCATGCTTCTCTTCCTTTCCCATTCAGATAATACAAGGTAATGTTTTGTACTCAACATGTAAATTAGGTTAAATTCTAAATCTATGAGATTTTGTACTTTTAAAAACTAGAAGTATACCTAAATTATTATAGTGCAACCTAAGTAATGAAGCATCTTTAGTTGTCTTTGAAAGAATTGGAATATTGCAACTGTATTTGGATAGTTTTAGCATTTAACCTGAATATAGTTGAGTGCTGAAAATTACTTAAATATACAGTAGACCCCCTTTTCCGTAATTTCAGTTACTTATGGTCAGCCTGGTTCTGACAATATGAAATGGACAATTCTAGAAAGAAGCTATTCATAAGTTTTAAATTGTGTGCCCTCTTCAGTAGGTTGATGAAATTCCATCCATTTCATTCCACCTGGGACAGACTCGTCCCTTTTTCCAGCATCTCCACACTGTAGATGCTATCTGTCCTTTAGTCATTTGGTAGCCCTCCTGGTTATCAGAGAGACACCACATTCATATAACTTTTATTATAGTATATAGTTATAATTGTTCTATTTATCATTAGTTATTATTGTTCATCTCTTACTGTGCCTAATTTATCATTTAAACTTTATCATAGGTATGTATAAGAAAAAACATAACACACAGAGGGTTCAGTACTAGCTACAGTTTCAGGCATCCACTGGGGTCTTGTAGTGTATTCCCAACAGATAAATGGGGACTACAGTAGTTGAATGCAGGACTATTGAGGAATGAAGAAAATAAGGTGTAGTTATTTTGGAAATCTAGTCTCATCTATTTGAGGCCAGTTCCCCTCCCCCTGCTTTTTTTTGGTAGGTAGCCCTATTAGATCATAGGTGGTAAGAATCTAAATTTTTCTTTTACTTTTCGGAAGGCAGGTGCTTTATTCTTTTTACTGTGTTTTACATTTTGCACAATGTTTCTAGTTATAAGTTAATCTGCAAACAAAAGTTCTTCCCTTCCAACACTACAGTAACAAACAGAATTACATTTTTGTACTTCCTTTATTATTTATATTTTTTAAGATGTTATTTGTTTTCTTTTAGAGAGAGGGGGAGGGAGAGAGAGAGGAAGGAGAGAGACATCAATGTGCTGTACTTCCTTTAAAAAAAGGGATAATTTGCCCTGGCTGGTGTGGCTCAGTGGATTGAGTGCCGGCCTGTGAACCAACAGGTCGCAGGTTCAATTCCCATTCTAGGGCACATGCCTGGTTTGTAGGCCAGGTCCCCAGTAGGGGGTGCACAAGAGGCAACCACACTTTGAATTTTGTCTCCTTTTCTTTCTCCCTCCCTTCCCCCTCTAAAAAAAATAAATACAATTTTTAAGGTTAAAAAAATTTTTAAAGGAATAACTTGAGATTTGGCTCCACTTCCCTGTGGTACTACCATATTTTTCAGACTATGAGAGACACACACACACCCATTTAGGAGGAATAATGGTTGTTAATGCTGCTGTTGAGTTCTGTTTACATTTACATTGGTGAAATATTATGTTATTTATGTTATTGAATATTTTACCACATTTTTTTGCTTCAATTTTTTTCCCTATTTTCCTCCTTTAAAACCTAGGTGCATCTCGTGGTCCGAAAAAGGCGAGTAATTTGTCCTTGGTTTTGTTTCTCTATCATTTTATTATTTTTAAAATTTTATTTTTTAAATTACAGTTCACATTCAGTATTATTTTGTGCTGTTTAGACAGTCTCATATTTTACAAAATAGGTAGACAATCACATATTTTACAAAATATTCCCCCTGATATTTCCAGTACCACTGGGTGCTATACATAGTTATTACAGTGTTATTGACTGTATTTCCTAGGCTATACTTTATATCTCCGTGATTATTTTATAACTACCAATTTGTATTTTTTTTGAATAGTTAATTTTTCATTGTATTTTTTCCATTACCATTTATCCCTTCTATACCCTCTTTCTCATCCACCCATCCTTCCCCCACAACCCCACCAATTTGTACTTCTTAATCCCTTCACCCTTTTCACCTATTCCCCTACGCCCCCTCTGTTCTGGCAATCATCAGTCTGTTCTCTGTACCTATGAGTCTGTTTCTATTTTGTCTATTTATTTTGTTCTTTAGATACCACATATAAGTGAAATCATCTGGTACTTATCTTTCTGTGACTTATTTCACTTAGTATAATACCCTCTAGATCAGTGATTTTCAACCCTTCTCATGGCATACATAAACTAATACTAAAACTCTGTGGCACACCAAAAAATATATATTTTTGCCAATCTGACAAAATAAAATAGGTATAATCTTGATTCATTCACACTGGACGGTAGTTGTTGTGTTGGCTGTTGTCATTTTTATATTTGACAATCTAAGGGAAAAGAGGTCAGTGCCCTGATTAAATGATCAGGTATTGCATATTTTAAAAATTGTTACAGCACACCAATTGAAAAACATCACTCTAGGTCCATCATGCTGTTGCAAATGGTAAGATTTCGTTCTTTTTATTATAGCTGAGTAGTTTTCCATTATGTATATAAGGTCTGTCCAGAAAAAGTCCAGCCATTGTTGATATAACAAGAATGGTTTGTGCGACATCAGTGTAACCTGGCAGCCAAGGAGAGTGGACTGGAATGTGCATGTATGAACAATGATGACTTCACTGTAGTAGTCAGTGGGGGCAGTAGACACAATTGAGTTAGTATGTGTATTGTGTGGCTATCACATTCAAAATGACTGTGCTAGTAGAGCAGCGAATCTGCAATAGATTTTGTGTTGAGCTTGAACATTTATTTCTCCATGGAAACTATTTGGATAATTCAGAAGGCCGCAGCTATGGGCAACTGGTGATTGGCAGCTTCGTCACGACAATGCACCTGCTCATGTATCACATCTCCTGCAGGTTTTTTGGCAAAACATCAAATCACCCAGGTAACTCAGCCCCCTACAGCTCACATGTGGCACCCTGTGACTTCTGGCTTTTCCCAAAACTAAAAACACCTTTGAAAGGGAAGAGATTTCAGACCACCACCAAGATTCGGGAAAATAGGATGAGACAGCTAGTGGCAACTGGGAGAACTGTGTGAGGTCCCATGGTGCCTACTTTAAAGGGGACTGAAACATCATTGTCCTTTGTACAGTGTTTCTTGTATCTTGTATCTTCTTCAGTAAACATCTCTACTTGTCATATTACATGGCTGGATACCTTCTGGACAGACCTCATCGTATGTACTACCTCTTTATCCGCTCATGTATTGGTGGGCACTTGGTTTGCTTCCATATCTCGGCTATTGTAAATGACACTGCAGTGACTTTAGGAGTGTATATATTCTTTCATATTAGTGTTTTAGATTTCTTCAGATATATACCCTGAATATGAATCACTTAGTCATAAAGTGGTTCTGTTTTTAATTTTTTGATGAATCTTTGTACTGATTTTCATAGTGACTTGCACCATTCTACATTGCCACCAACATTGCTTAAGGGTTCCCTTTTGTCTACATCTTTACCAATACTTGTTGCTTATGGATTTATTAATGATAGCTATTCTGACAGGTGTGAGGTTGGTATCTCATCGTTTAAATTAATATTTCTCTGACAATTAGTGATGCTGAGCATCTTTATTTGTCTGATGACCATCTGTATGTTCTCTTGGGGGAAGAGTTTATTCAGTCTCTCTGCCCATTTTTTAAATTGTATTATTAGTTTTTTGGTGCTAGGGATTATGAGTTCTTTACAAATTTTGGATGTTACCCCTTATCAGATGTATCATTGGTGAACATCTTCTCCCACTGAGTAGGTCGTCTTTTTGTTTTGTGTATGGTTTCCTTTGTTGTGCAAAACTTTTTTGTTTGATGTACTCCCATTCGTTTATTTTTTTCTTTTGTTTCCTTTGCCTGAAGAGATAATAGCAGAAAAAATATTCCTAAGAGAAATGTCTGAGATTTTACTGCCTATATTTTCTTCTAGAAGTTTAATGGTTTCAAGTCTTAACATTTAAGTCTTTACTTCGTTGTGACTTTATTCTTGTATGATAAAACAAGTGGGCTAGTTTCATTTTTCTTTTTTGCATGTATCTTTCCAATTTTACCAACACCATTTATTGAATATACCATTTTTACTCCATTGTACTTTCTTGCCTCCTTTGTCAAATATTAATTGACCATATAGGCATGGGTTTATTTCTGGGCTCTTTGTTTTGTTCCATTGATCTGTAATATATGTCTGTTTTTATGCTAGTATGATGCTATTTTGATTACTGTTGCCTTATAGTATATAGTTTGATACTAAATAACATGAGACCTCCAACTTTGTTTTTCTTTTTCAAGAATTCTGTGGCTATTCATGGTCTTTCGTGTTTGCATATAAATTTGTGCATTATTTGTTCTAGTTCTGTGAAATACGCCATTGGTATTTTGATAGGAATTGCATTGAATCTGTAGATTGATTTGGGTAATATGAACATTTTAATGATGTTAATTCTTCTTATCCATGAGCATGGTATATGCTTTCTTTTATTTGTGTCTTCGGTGTCTTATATTTTTTTAAGTATAGGTCTTTTACCTTCTTGGTTAAATTTATTCATAGGTATTTGATGTATTTGTAAGTGGGATTATTTGCTTAGTTTTCCTTTCTGATAATTCATTATTGGTGTCTAAAAATGTAATCAAATTTTAATACCTGTTTTGTATCTTGCTACTTTACTGAATTCATTTATCAATTCTAGTACTATTTTTGTGGAATCTTTAGGGTTCTCTTCTTTCATTTTATAAATACCTAGAATTAATGGCAAGGTTGAAGTGACTGTTACAGCTTATCATTCTCTTTTTCAGATGATCACAGTCGTGTTAAACTGCAAAACGCTGAAAATGATTATATTAATGCCAGCTTAGTTGAAATAGAAGAGGCGCAAAGGAGTTACATCTTAACGCAGGCAAGTGGTGTTACGTGAAGCAGATATCTGGCAATGCAGTTTTTGTGATTCTTCTACTTTAAAATATAGCTAAAAGAATGTTTTGACTTTTTAGAAATGAAATGCTATTTCACTTTTTCTATTTCTTAGTAATGAATTATAGAAATTACAATCTTTTTCAGCTTTGTATATTTAAAATAAAAGTAAAGTTAATTTTAATGTTATACATTCTATAAAGGGAAAAAACTTAATGAAATGGCTTAGGCCAGTTCTTTCAGGCAAATTATCTTCTTTGCTTTATACTTGATACAAAGCCTTTGTTAATCTTCCATTTCTCTCCAGATAACCTGTATGATAACCAGAGACTCTTTGAAAAGTTCTTCTGTACTCCTCTTGCTAGCACAGGGTTGCCCAACCCGTGGCCCATGGACTGCATGTGGCCCAGGATGGCTATGAATGTGGTCCAACGCAAAATCATAAATTTACTTAAAACATTATGAGATTTTTTTTTGTTTTCATTAGTATTTGTGTATTTAATATATGGCCCAAGACAACTCTTCTTCTTCCAGAGTGGCCTTCTTCTTCCAGAGTGGCCCAGAGATGCCAAAAGTTTGGACACCCCCAAGTATGGACATGCTCTAGATAGTGTCCGGCCTTTCTTCAGGGAAGAATGGGGATGCTGAGAACAGAGCGCTTGGCAGTTATTTCCCTTTGGTATTCAGCCTGATTACTTCTTGGCACATTGGCCACACTTATATTCCAGTACTGATTTTCTTTTATTCTATGATAACAGAAATAATTTTGATTTATCTGCACTAACTACCCTTTGTTTATCAAATAACAGAGACCTTTTTAACAGTAATGTAATTACCTCCAGTTAATGGTTTTTAAGTATTCCAGAGATAAGTAGTATATTCATAATATTGAAATTTTTAAAAACTCAATTTGGATTGGAGTATGGTAAAAAGATGTTAAAATGAATGTAGCTATAAGCTATTAGTTCATTTCTAATGCGCAGGAAACTAAAATTAATTACTTTTTTTTACTCGAAGTAAAACGGTTCCTTCAAACATAACAGAAAAGCAAATGCAAAAGGGAAAATAATCTGTGAAAAAACTGGTACAGAACATAAATTCACAGTTCAAAGAAAAAGAGAAAAGTAGATAATATACATATGAAAAGATCCTCAATTTTTCTAATAAGGTGAGACAAATTTAAACCAGCAATCAATTACGACTTTTTACTTGTCAGAACAGCAAAGACTTAAAAATTTATGATACTCGGTAGTCAAATACATACAGACATAAACATATGTGTGAAGATGTTTCTTGCAACTTTAACTTTAATAGCATTGGACCAGGAATAATAGGACTGAAATGACCAATAAGGGACTGGCTAAATAAGTTATATATAACCCACTAGCCAGTTTCTGGGAATTATGAGTAGAGACTTTTATTTGCCATGTTCTACCTTTCTGTAATATTTTAAGTTTTTCCTATGAGCATTAATGACATTTTTAATAACTCATTTTTAGAGTTAAAAATTTTACTTTCTATTGGAGAAACTGTAATGTTAGAAAAGAATAACTATCCTAGATATAAAAATTATTTTATTGTCATGTATTACAGTTAACATACAGTATTATATTATTTCAGGTATACCACATAGTGATTAGATATTTATATAACTTACAAAGTGACCTCCCAATAAATATAGTGCCCATCTGATACCATACATGGTTATTACAATATCATTGACCATGCTATATTTTACATCCCTGTGACTGTTGTTATAACCAGCAATTTGTACCTCTTAATTCTTTCTCCTTTTCCACCCATTTCCCCCAACCACCTTTCCATCTGACAGTCATCAAAATGTTCTCTGTATCTATGAGTTTGTTTCTGTTTTATTTGTTCATTTATTTTGTTTTTTAGATTCCACATATAAATGAAATCATATGGTATTTGTCCTTCTATGTCTGACTGACTTCACTTAGGATAATACCCTATAGGTCCATCCATGTTGTCACAAATGGCAAGATTTCATACTTGTTTATGGCTGAGTAATATTCCATTGTATTTAGTATCACATCTTTATCTATTTGTTTTAAATTGGATTCCATATTTTACACTTAGATTGCTTCCGTATCTTGGCTGTTGTAAGGAATGCTGCAATGAACATAGGGATGGCTGTGTCTTTTCAATTCAGTGTTTTGGGTTTCTTTGAGTAACCAGAAATAGGATTGCTTTTTCTCTTGTTACAGTCTTTGTTTTAAAATCTATTTCATCAAATATCAGGTATTGGTAACCCAGGTTTGTTTTTCTTTATTTCTTTTTAAAAAAATATTTTGTATTTATTTATTTTGGGGACAGGGAGAGAAACACTGATGTGTGAGAGAAATGATGTTCTTCAGTCGTGCACACCCCTCATGCACACCCCGAGATGGGGTCCTGGCCTGCAATCTAGGTGTGTGCCCTGACTGGGAATCCAACTGGAAACCTTTCAGTTTGCAGGCTGGCAGTCAATCCATTGAGCCACACTATCCAGGGTACCAGCTTTATTCTTTTTGTTTTCATTTGCCAGAAATATTATTTCCTATCCCTTTACTTTCAGTCTAGGCATTTATTTCAGTTTGAAGCAGATCTCATAGAGAGCATATATATGGGACTTGTTTTCCTATCCATTCAACTACCCTTTGTCTTTTGATTGGAGCATTTACTCTGTCTACATTAAAAGTGATTATTGATAGGTTTGTAGTTATTACCATTTTATTATTTATATGTTTTATCTTCTTAAAGTTCCTTTGGCATTTTTTGTAATGCTGGTAATGAACTCCATTAGCTTTTTCTTGTCTGGGATACCCTAAATCCTTATCACAGCTCTCTCTGTTTTTTTCTCGTCTCATTTATCTATTTATTTATTTTCTCATCCTGGTCCTTAAAAATGTAGATGTTTCTCAAGATTCTGATTTAGGTTTTTTTACCCACCTCAGCCTACACACATGACCTTCAGCTCTCAGGCACCATATTTTCAATCTTTGTGTCTTAAGAGAGAGAGTGTTGACTCTGGATTCACAGTATCCATGCTCAAATCCTGGTCCCACTAGTTCATTCAGTCAGCAAATTCATTCATCCAGTGAAGATTTATTGATTGAGTACCTAGTTTGTAGCAGACATTGTTCAAATAAAAGAGACATTAATAAAAACCCTGCCATTATAAACTTTATATCCTAGTGGGAAGTAAAATTAACAGCTAGTAGTAATTCTGTAACACTTTTTTGTATTTTACGTGTTTCATATCATTTTAGCCTCAGGATAAATACTGGTATTATCTTTAGCCTCTGTGGTAAATACTGTTATTGTCTTTATGTTTTACATGAGAAATAATCTAAAAAGACCCAAGGACGTTAAATAACTTTACCAAGGTCATACAACAAGATGAGACCAGAATTTGAAACCACCTGATCTCCACAGGATCCATGATTTATACTCTTTAATCATGCAACTCTACTGTTTTAAAATTACTATACAACTTTGAACAAGTTACTTAACTCCTCAATACTATATGTCTGTGTTATTGATATATACTTATATTGTCTGTAGAATGATGAGAGAAATTTATATAGCACCTGATACTGTGGTAAGCACTCCATGGATTGTATGTTATAGAATTTGTTATTGCTTTTTATTAGTAGTAGTAGTAATAATAATCCTTTTATAAAATGCTTAAATCCCATCAGGATGAAGAAAATGTCTGATTAATACGATAGTGATTATGTTTAAACCCCTGTCCTTGTTGAACTGTTTCTGTGTGTCTTGACAGAGCCCCTTCATTCATTTGGAGCACAAGAACTCAGAAGCTTGTCTTCAGCTTTTTCTTCTTCCCTGAATTCCTCCCTTATATTCCTGGTCTATACTTGATATTTTTACCCAGATAACTCATTGACATCACAAATGCCACATTGTCTATATCTTTTTTTTTTAACCAAACCTTTAAAAATTTTTTTACCTTTTTTTCTGTTTTTCTCATCTGGGTTAAAACTATCCTCATCATCCTCTGGATCCTTTCCTTTCATTTTCTGCTTCTGCCCTTTTCTAGACCTCTCTTAAACTTTTTTGTTCTGATGCAGTAGGTTTTTAACTTATTTCCATGTCACCAGTCCTTCCCTTTCTAATCCATATTTAATAATGCCACTAGAATTATTTTTGTAACATACAAACCTGATCATATCACTCTTTAAAACAAATTTGGTCACTATTTCCTGAATGGAAGACCCTTTACTACTATGCAGGTGTAGTTTTTTACTGCATACCTACCCTTTGCCTTCATTGATCTATTTGTCTTTTCTCAGATATGTCCTAAACATGCACATGCCTCGCCTTATGCTTAGAATGGACCCCGACCCCCTCTCTGAGTCAGTGCCCTCCTTATGTTCAAGGCTCTGATGTAATACCCTTCCTATTCCCAAAGCTCGGATAGTTTACCTCTTGCTCTTGTGGCACTTGATGTATTTCAGTTAGTAGGACAAATACTTCTCACCTCTTTTGTAAGCTCTTTGAAGGCTGAAACTGTTTTTGCCCTTGTACCGTATACTGTGGAAAGAGAACATACTCAGAAAATATTTCAAAGGATAGAGAAAACTAAAGATGATAAATGTTTATTAAAACTTCTCCCGTTCTGATTATCCTTTGTTCCTTTTTTTATTGTCTTTTTCCCTGAGTTTTAAAAAAATATCAGTTTCTTGGTCTAAATCTCTATCTTGCAGAAGAAAGTTGGTAGTATTGCTGGTAAGTGGAAGAGCTGAGAGATAAACCCTTGTCCCCACATTCTCAGTGTACACACTAAGGAATGACTTCATTGGTGGATTGGTACATCCATTTTTTTTAGATGAAAGAAAAGATATTCATTTTACTGGGGATTTACTCATTACTATTTTTACCTTTACAGTGTCTGTTTTGTTTTAGAAGTACATCAAATAATAATAGTATGTGTTGAGTGAGAAAAGTATCTTCAAACATTAGGTTGCAGATTCTCACTAGATTTCTATTATTTTAATAACTTAGAAGCTTAGGTTTTATTAATTCAAATAACATTTAAGAGCATCTGCTACATACCAGGAGATACAATTGCCTTAAAGTTGCTTTCAGTCTGGTATCAATTGAATTACCTTGTTTTACTTTTGGAGCTGAAGCTCCAGGCTGACCTGGCCCCCAAGTCTTCATTGTGCCTCTAACTTACCACTCCACCACACTGCCCTATGAGGTGACTGCATGCTGAGTTCCTTCAGGTACATTAAAACCTTATTTATTTTAACCTTCACTATTTGAAATTAGTTATAATTTGGGCATGGCCTTTCATCTCTTAATTGCCCTTTGTTCTGCCCTATATTACCATTAAACACGATATGAAAATAATTGGAAGTACATATTACAATATGATATTTTTTCTCATGGCAATATTGTAATATGAACCATTGCCCCTTTAAGTCTGCTGTTGAGGTCACACATGCTGTGGTTTTGTAGATTAATAGTTTTGTTCTCGTTCATGTACTTTGATATTTCTGCTTTTTCTGGAAATCTTTTGTTGACTGGCTGGCCAGTGATAGCATAAACTTCCTCTTTTCTGGACTGCCCTGATCAATGGGAGGCAGGGCCTCCTCTCTTTCTGCTGTGGAAGCTGAAGGGGACAGAAATTTCCTTTGCCTACCTCCTTTGCAGGTAGAACATGAGCAGTCAGGTATTCCCACTTGTGATTTTGACTCTGGTTTGCTTACAGGTTTTGTGTGAGTACTACAGCCATCTTTGTATGACAGTGCTAGCAAAGCAAGGTGGTAGACCTGACAGTATCAGGAGCATTGTACAACCCAGGCTGACTCTTCTTTGGGTAGAATCTTACCTTGACATTTGTTTCTGCCCAAGCTTGATTCTCCAGTTGTCAACTCTGAAAGTGATCTGATAGCCTGAAGAATTCCTTTTCTGCCTAAGTGCATAAAAGTCAGTTTTGATTATTTATAACTGATAATCCTAACTAGTACAGACACATTTTTTTAATTCAAGTGGATTTAAAGTCTTGATTAGCTAATTACAATCAGTATATTTTTCTCAAACCAGAACCATACTTGAAGGAGTTTCCTTGAGCTTTGCTCCATCACCTGTCTTTTACATACTTTTTCTTGGCTGTTCTTACAGGGCCCACTTCCTAATACAGGTTGTCATTTCTGGCTCATGGTTTGGCAGCAAAAGACGAAAGCAGTTGTCATGCTAAACAGAGTTGTGGAGAAAGAATTGGTGAGTAATACTTAATATTTACAACTTAGTGTACTGCTTGTGATCATTAGCTTATAAATATTTTTATATTTCTTTTTAGATATTTATTCATAATTTTGGGTATTTAATTACTGAAGGCTAGTAGTCAGGGTGTTTCTGACCTGAAAAACTAATGAATCCTTTTCCTTTCATACTTTTTTTTTTAATTATTGTTCAAGTACAGTTTTCTACCTTTTGACCCTCCTTTCATACTTTTAATATGTAAGTAACAATTACAGATGACTGTCCTCCAAGATATAAATATAATGGAACAAATAATAGCTAGTAGTATACATAGAACTTGGGAATACTTAGGCTTTATTAGAAGTTTTACAATTTTTTTTATCATCAGAATCTTGGAAATTTTATTAAAGATTAAAGTAACAGGATTTTTAAAATCTTTATAAATTATTATTGGCTCTTTCCTAGGTCATGAAATAGTGGGAAATTTTTGAAATTTGAAGTATAATCTAAACACAGTGCTAAATAGTTGCTTAACTTTGGTTAAGTTATTTAACTTCTGTAGCTTTAGATTCATTTTCTGTCAGACAAGCAAATTGGAAAATATTATCATTAAAGTCTGTTCCAACCTTAAGATCTTGGACTATTCTACCTCTTCAAATTCCTGATTCATACTGTTTTCTAAATTTATAGTTGCAGGATTTCTGTGGAGGTCAAAATTTTTCTAATTTATTTCCATTCTGAGGTGGCACTGACATACCAGAATTTCCAGTCTACATTTACAGTGGCTTTTTGTGGTTCTTAATATGATTTAAAAATTAAGTGATGACAACATTGTGAGCGTTGTAGACTAAATGATTTATTAGTTTCATTTCTCACTGTGGTATATTGTTACTGTATTGATAAAGTAAGATTGCCACCAGAAATTGGAAATTATATTTGTGGTGGTTGGATCTAGATACCTAATAAGATTTTAGGTGTAATTATTTAGGTTGATTACTTCGTAGGTAGGTGGTGGTGGTTCATTTATCAAGAGGCCTGTACTGTCTGATTATCTTTCTTTTTATGTTAGCAGTCATTGTTGTTCAGTCCTTAGTTCCTTAATTTTAAGGGTTACAAAACAGTGATATTCCAACTTTATCATTCTTTCTTGAGTTTATGTTGAAGTACTTCTATAAAAAATGTTTTCCATGCTAATTATTTGACCACTTTTATATAGGAAAAGCAGTTTTCAAAACAGAGTTGATACTCTAGTGTCCTCAAAAAGTGACCAATTAGGGTTTTGTGGTGTGCGGAAGGGGTGGTATCAATTATTATGAACTCATGGATTTAAAAATATTTAATGCATTTAACTCCATTGCACTTATTATCCTTATTAGTAATCAGATTGTTCCTTCATTGGAATCTCTTCAGGTTAGGCCCCGAGTTCTTTTAACACAAACCTAAGAGTCCTTAATAATACCCTTTTTGCTATCTGGAATAACTATATACTAAGGGCTCATCTTAAACTCTTCACAGAATCAGGCATTTCTTTAAAGAGTCTTGCTTTTAAAGCTTTTCAGTGAACAAAACTAGAGAAAAATGTGTTTGTGTTTTAAGATAATAATACCTCAAGAGTTCATACTAATCACTTCCAGTTCAAATTTAGGACTATAGAGGTTAGCTTAACCCTTTCTACCTTATATTTGTTACCTTCTATTTTTATACCAAGGATTTGGGTTCTCAAAAGACACTAGGGATGTAGAATTGTCTTACAATGACCCATTTACTTTGTCTCAAATCACACATGAAGATTACTCATAAAAACAATATCAACTCCACCAAAGTAATTGCTGAAAAATGTTTAACATTTTTTTGTTTTCCTCATTCTCTTTCTGGTTATTCTAAGGCGTACTTTATATACATTCTCTGAGTATATAACATACTAGCGTTTCTCTTATATTCCTTTGAAAATCCTACTTCTACATGTAAATGTATATTTAATATTCATCTGCAGTCTTTGTTGATGTCTCTCCATTTGTTCTGTCTATAGCTCATTCTCTGGTAGATCCTAAGGAAGGACTGTTGGGAAGAGTAGCCCCTGATTTCTTACATGTTGATGACAGTTTAACTGCTGTCCTAATGCTTAAAGTCAGTTTGGCAGGACATAAAATACGTGGGTTACATTTGCTTTTCTTTAGTCATCTTAAATATGTTACTTCATTTCTTTCTGGCATTACAAACTACTGTCTAAGTCAAGTGGAAATCTTTTTTTTTAATAAATCACTTTTTAAAAAAATCTAGATTCTGTTAATTTTATACAACTATGTCTTAGTGTTGGTAATTCTGTGTCAGTTTCTCAAGGGGCATGTGTACTCTTTCAATATGTGATTTGATAGATTTTTTTCCTTGTTTAAAGAAAAATTGATTGAATCGTACTTTCAGATTTATTGCTCCCTTACTTGCTTTGGTATTCTTTGGGTCTTCCTATTATACATATCTTAGATTTTCTTTGCCTGTTTTCTTTAAAGGTTCTATTTACTTATTTTCAGAGAGAGAGGGAAGGAGGGGGCAGGGAGAAACATCAATGTGTGGTTGCCTCCTGACTGGGAATTGAACCAGCAACCCATTGGTTCACGGGACAGTGCTCAATCCACTGAACCACACCAGCCAGGGCTCTTTGCCTATTTTTATATTTGACACAATGTCTCTCTAATTCTATTTGCTACTCTCTTCATTTTTAAATTTTTTTTCTTTTTTCTTGTAAGGTGTTATCTGTTCTGTTTATTCACACCTCTGTTCCTTTTAAGATTTTATTTATTTATTTTTGGAGAGAGGGGAAGGAAGGGAGAGAGAAGAGGGAAACATCAATGTGTGGTTGTCTCTCATGCACTCCCTACTAGGGACCTGGCCTGCAACCCAGGCATGTGCCCTGACTGGGAATTGAACTGGCAACCCTTTGGTTTGCAGGCCAACACTCAATCCATTGAGCCACACCAGCCAGGGCAGTTCCTTTTAGTTTAATTAGCCTTCTTTTCTGTTCTATTAATGAAATGACTCTTATCTTAGCTTGCCTCAGTCTACTAGCTCCATAATTTGGCTTTTCAGAAGATACTTAATATTGCCAAAAAAAATTTTATATTAGTAGTTCATCCAAAATGTGACAACTATAGGTGAAGTGGGCTTATCTTCTAATTCTCTTCCCTGACTTAATAAGTAAATAACACAGTGTTATTTCTACATATATAGTATTTAGTAGCAGATTTATAGGTATTTATGAAAAATATTTGTAAAATAGAGCCTTTTAAAATATTTTTGGAATATAAGATTCTTGCAAGAGTTTGATACTTTTGGAAACATAAAGTAAATGCCAGCATGCTATTAAATATAGGTTATCATGCTTTAGAAATGACAAATTCATTTTTATTTTATTAACATTATATCTGTTTATGGCTTTTTTAGTGTATAAGTTATAGGAAAATTTTACATACCTGCTCTTATAAAATGTCCATCCAATTAAAATAGATTAAACATCAAATATAGTGTGACTGTTCTTAGATTTGAGTAATTGAAAACAATGGCATGTGTATGTATGGTTTTTATTTTCCAATTTTTTATGGTTTCATAATGTCTATATACTAAAAAATATATGTATATATATTCTTAAATTTAGGTTAAATGTGCACAGTACTGGCCAACAAAAGATGACCAAGAGATGCTGTTTAAAGAAACAGGATTCAGTGTGAAGTTCTTGTCAGAAGATGTGAAGTCGTATTATACAGTACATCTACTGCAATTAGAAAATATCAATGTAAGACTTTTCATGCCCCAACGATTGAATTTTATATGAAGATTTTAAGAATTATTTTTTATTCGATTTTTAAAAAATTATAGTTGACAACAATATTATATTAGTTTTTCAGGTGATCTTTGTTATTACATTTGAATTTTGGAGCAGCATATACATTTTAATCATAATGCCTCCTTTCCAGGACTGTTACGGAGATCCAGCAAACATGTGCATGCAAAGCATCCGATGCAGTGCAGGCAGCCAGTGAGCAACCGCTGCTGGTGCTTACTGTTCAGGGTAGCAGGCTATTTAAGAAAATAACTTACTGGGATGGTGTTGATTCAGGTGATTCACCACACAGAAATTGGTTGTGATTGAATTGGGCAAAATGGTGAAATAAATTGAGCCTGTGTTCTCAAGAATATATACTTGTTTTTTTTCCAGAAATATAAGAATTGTTCCTTGGTACTTGGTTGAGATACATGTAAATGGTGGATTGTAAGCCTGCTGTTGTCAAGCTGGGAATTAAGACCTTTCTCCCCTTTGTTCCACTTACTTGTTTTGCATTCTTCGTGTTATGGTTAGAATAAATAGAAAATACGGAATGATAGTGATTCTAATATGCAATTAGAAACTAGAAAATAGGAGAATGTTTGCCATAAAATAACTTTTAGAATGTATCTAGTCACTTTATAAAGTGAGATACTGTTTTACTTAACCACTAAGTAGATTAATTCATTAACACAATTATTAACAAAAAATAAAGCTTTGTAGAGAATAGAAGGGATACACATAAAAGTACTTTTTTGATACTTAAAAATACCTTTTATGGTTGATCTCTTGGAATACCTCTGTTTTTATTGCATACTGTAAGCACGGGTGCATACTGTGTGCTTAAGGCCCAGGCCCAGCTACCCATAACATCCATAACCAAGCTTATTAATGTGATCTCTTTTAGGTCATCTAAGGAGGCTCAGGGGTGGGAATTACCAGGCTTATACTTATTTTTAAATTTCCTTTACCATGTTCATTCTGCACCAACTATTCCATTTACATATGCCTTAAGCTATATCGACACACATCAACAGCTATTTGATTGTACAGTGTTATTTCCAGAAACAGAACTGCATTTTCATAAACTTCTCATGGTTCTCTGCATTGTCTTCTCTTGGTATATATCCCAGGTACCTCATCTAGTTGTGGCATTAAAATGGAGAAGGGCATAGATGTCTTTCTCTGTTTCTGAAACCTAATTGAAAATTGATTATATCCGAAATAATAAAGTGGAATGACTTGTATTTTGTTTATTAGTTTGCAAAGTGCTTTCACAAATATACCATTTGATCCACAGTCTTCCTGGAATGTGGATAGAGTAAATATTCTTACTTTCCCTGTATTTCATTTTTTTAAATAAAAAACTAAAATCCATTAGGTTATAGGATTTTTTTCTATAAATAGATTACTCAGCTAATAAGTGACAGATCAGAACTCAAATCCACATCTCCTAACTTCTAATGACATGGAGTTAAGTCTTTTGAAAAAAGATACCAATTGTTGTAAAGGAGGATTCTTGGTTCTAAAGCATCTTTCTGAATGAGATCACTATGTGAGCTGGCCAGACACTATGTTTTAGTTGTTAGTAACTGTGTGATTTCTTACTGGCCTGGGTTTGGAGTCTACCATAATTAAATAGCAACAGTTTGTTTATATTTTATTTTACAATCTTTAGTGAGCACTAGGAATGTTAGAAGAATAAAGTAGCATTTCAGTTTGAAAGACAGAATTGCATTTGGTTAATTATTTAGACTCTGGAACCAGATTGCCTGAGTTTAAGTCCCAGCTGAGCTCAGCTGTTCCTCACTGTGTGATTGGTCTCATTACTTAATCTCTGTACCTCAGTTTTCTTATCTACAAAATGAGGATAATGATATGTACCTATCTTAAGGGGTTTGTTATAAGGATTAAATGAATTAATACTGTATTACAATACCTAAAGTTCAGTGTAGGATCCAGTTATTAGCTGTAGTTGTCTATATCTGTTTTCTTAGTAATATTAATGAATTGGAAACAACTGCAGGAGCAAGGGTAATTGAAAAGATCAAGTTGAGGGAGAAGGAATAATGAGAAAACAAGAGGTGATGAAGTAGGGGAGTGATAGCCAATCTCACCAACAGATCTTTGTTGAGATTCCTGAGCTGCAGAGAACCAGTTGGCTTCTAAAGGAGTCTGGCTTATGTCTATTAACAGATCCAGGTCCAAAGCTGTCTGGGCAGGCCCTGCTGTTTTACAGACCTCTTGTCTAATGGAGCAGTAAAACTACATACCAGCAGTATTTTTCCAGTGTCTTGATTAGAGCTGAGTTTGAACTTTTGCTCCTGAATGAAGAGATTGCATTTTCGCTTTTAAAGTGGCCCTGGGGCTTAAGCTATGAAGATAGTTTTGAGGGGCTTTTAAAGTACAAGGTCATCTAGTGTGCTTATTTGTCTTTCATTTTTTTCTTGATAGTTGTCCTTCACTATTTTCCATAATGTTGTTGGCCAGCTTATTCCAGGAATACAATTGTAATACTGACAGCCAGCCTTCTATTTCTCTGTCTCTGTAGATTTGCCTCAGACAGATGAGTGTCTAATTATGAAGTTTAGCTGGGACTTGAGTCAAAATAGCTTAAAGATTTCTCTCTCCCAGAATGTCCTGGTCTCTTCTCTTCCTACTTACAGCCTACTGATCTTTCAGGCGCTACCACTTGTGCCCCATTTTTTTACTGAGGTTTCAGTATATATCTGTGATGCGTTCATTTTTATCAGCTAAGAGTTTCTCTCCTTAATTTAAATTTTACCACTTTACTGGCTCATTCACTACTTCTGTGTGTATATATTTGGACTTTATATAACAAGATTTTTAACTCCCCATGGGCAAGGTTCTTATCTGTTATCTTTGAACTCCTCTCTTTTGTTGCACTGAGTACATTGTTAACCATACTACACTTGAGTGGTTATTCTCAAACATACATGATTTTCCACCTCACTCTAAAAACCTTCCATGGCCCTTATGGAAGTCTGTGACCCAGCCCAGCCGGGTCCTTGCTTCCTCCTCTACCTCATCTCCTTCAGGGACTCAAAATTCCTTCTTGCTAAATGACTTGCTCTTCTCACATAGGTTTTTACTTGGGGGCTCATACCCCTGCATATTGCTTTTCTTTGCTTAGAATGAAATCCCTGTGCCTAACTATCCTGTCACTCTCCTCTCCTACAGATCTGGTGAGTTCTATTAATCTTTTAAAATAAAAGTAACCAGGGCAGGGGGGTTCTGGCCAAGATGGAGGCATAGGTAGAAACACTTTGCTTCCTCGCACAACCAAAATAAGAATTACAGCCTATCTAAAAACAATAAACAAGCAGAAGTGCTAGAAGATCAAACTTCATGGAACTCTGATAACCAATGAGTTAAAGAAACATTCACCCAGACCTGCAGGGGGGCAGAGATGGAAGACGAACCCCTGAGGGGAGAGGACACATGGCATGGTGATGGACTGTGTGGCAAGGCATGGATGGCTGAACAGGAAACTAAAGATTCAAAGCTAGCTATAAACTACTGCAGGGGTTGCCATGGCGGGAGAAACTCCCAGTCTCTAGAGAGTTTGTTGGAAAGAAGAGCTAGACTGGAGCAAGTGAGTGGCATTGTTCCTTCTCTGACCCTTCCCCCAGAGACAGTGCCACATCAGCAGCAAAGAGGGTAGCCCTGCACTGGCAATAACCTAAGGCCCTGCCCCTTTACAACATACAGGGGTGCCGAGACAAAGAAACATGGCCCGAATGAAAGAACGGATCAAAACTCCAGAAAAAGAGCTAAGTGATGCGGAGATAGCCAACCAGTCAAATGCAGAGTTCAAACCACTGGTAATCAGGATGCTCACAGAACTGATTCAGCTTAGTCACAAAATGAAGGAGGAAAGGAAGGCTACCCAAAGTTAAATAAAGCAAAATATACAGGGAACCAACAGTGCAGGGAAGGAAACTGGGGCTCAAATCAACAATTTGGAACAAAAGGAAGAAATAAGCATCCAACCCGAACAGAATGAAGAAACAAGAATTTGAAAAAAAAAATGAGAGGAGGCTTAGGAATTTCTGGGACAACTTTAAGTGCTCTCAGATCAGAATCATAGGGGTGCCAGAATGAGAAGAGCAAGAGCAAGAAGTTGAAAACTTATTTGAACAAATAATAAAGCAGAACTTCCCCAATCTGGCAAAGGACATAGAGTTCCAGGAAGTCCAGAGTGTCCCAAAGAAATTGGACCCAAGGAGGAACACACCAAGACACAACATCATTAAGTTACCCAAGATTAAAGATAAAGACAGAATCTTAAAACCAGCAAGAGGAAAGGAGAGAGTTACCCACAAAGGACTTCCCCATAAGACTATAAGATGATTTATCAGAAGAAACTCTACAGGCAGGAATGGACTGGAAAGAAGTATTCGAAGTCATGAAAGGCAAGGACCTACATCCAAGATTACTCTATCCGGCAAAGCCCTCATTTAGAATGGAAGGGTAGATAAAGTGACTCCCAGATAAAGTAAAGTTAAAGGAGTTCATCATTACCACGCCTTTATTGTATGAAGGATTAAAGGGACTTCTATAAGAAATAGAAGAAGATCAAAAACTGTGAACAGCAAAATGACAACAAGCTCACAACTATCAACAACTGAACCTAAAAAGCAAAACAGAAACTAAGGAAACAACCAGAACAGGAGCAGAACCAGAGAAATGGAGATCACATAGAGGGTTTTCAGTGGGGAGGGGGAGGAGAAGAATAGAAGGGGAAAGGTACAGGGAATAAGAACCATAATTGATAGCTATAAAATAGACAGGGAGAGGTTAAGAATGATGTAGGAAACAAGTCAAAGAACTTATATGTACAATCCATGGACATGAACTAAGTGGGCAGGGGTTGGGGGAATGCTGGAGAGTTGGGAGTGAAGGGCAGAGGGGAGATAAAAGGGAGAAAAAACTGGGAAAACTGTAATAGCATCACCAATAAAATAGTCTTAAAATATTACTCATTAAAAATAAAGTAAAAGTAACCAAATATTTAACATGGACAATATAGTGATCCTGGCAAAAATAATGAGAGCCTAAACTAAGGCAGTGACCTTGAGGGTACAGATTTGATATATTAAATCTATATTTAAGAGATAGTGTTAACAAACTTTGCTAATCTTCAGGTGCAGAGGGAATATTAAATGAAGAGATTGAAAATATGGAGAGTTTTAAATTGATTGGAAATTGTTAGGGGCTATCATAAATTGGTGACTGTAATAGTTTCAGAAATAGCCAGTATCTCTTAAGCTTTATCATGTGCAAATATACATTAAGCACTTTACATTCCTTATTTCATTTATTCCTCATAATAGCCTTCTAAGGTAAGTACTATTTTTAACCCTATTTACAGATGATGAAATTGGGACATATGGAATTCTTTTGGAAACATAATCTTGGTACCTTCTATATATGCCTACAAGTGTAAAAATAATTAGGCCTGGAGGCATAGAGCTGCATAGATTTTTATATTAATTAGAAAATATGTGTACTGATGATGAAAATAATAGTTAATTTGAATGGCTTTAGACAGCATACATTTAAATTGCCATTGCAATAAGCCTTACAGCTCCCCATTGTCTTATACCTGCTCAGCTCAGATTATCTTTCTGTCCTCCATTTACAGGGTGGGGCAACAGTAGATTTACAGTTGTGAGGTCTGGAAACAGAGTTTATTTTTGTATTAGTACTTATTACTTATTCTATTTTTCGTACGAACAACTGTAAACCTACTTTTGCCCACCCTGTGTAATGAGTTTGATATCTTTATTCAAGACTTTAAATTTAGAATTCTCCTTCAAAAAATGTAAATGAGATTTTTGCCTTAAAAAGAACAGTGAACTCCTTGACATATTTGGGTAGAGTGTGGTATACATGATGCAACATTGTACAAAGAGTATTGGGCAGGTGTGTACGGAGCAGCTGGAGAAGGGACAGCTAAGCAGTTGTGGGTACAGACTAGGTGTGTGTGTGTGAGATGCAACTGTGGGAATGGGCTGGGAGGGACCGCCTGAGCATTGTTGAGGGAAAACTGATGTGACTTGGTGACTTAGGAGAAGGAAAGGGTGCTTCAATAGTTTCATACAAGGAGTTTGTTAGATATTCTAAAGTCTAAATGTAGAGCTTATTTGGAATGAAGATGAATTTTGTTTTAGCTCTCTATCATTTGGCAAGCCTTTTTTTCCCCACGTGAAAAAGAGGGAAAAGGGGTCTGTCTGATAATGCATGTAAACATTTCTTTTATACCACAGAGGAACATCAGGTTTGTACTGCTTTAGGTGGTCTTTTAGGATTGATATGATTTGTGAGCTGTGTTTTTTAAATCTTTTCTTCAGTAAGAGTAAATAAAGGAGTTTTTTAGTCTGTTCTGATAGAGAAGAAAAAGACTGATTTTCAAAAATCCATTAGTCAGTATCATACAAAGACTATATCATACAAATAGTTGTGAGCATTTCTGGGAACTGGCTTTGAATAACCCAGACAGTGTGACTTGAATTTGAAAAAATTGAACAAAGGGTCAATAGTCTTGAGCCAAAATCATACAAGCAAAGAAAAAGCAAACAGTTGTTCAGGATTGTGAGGTAACCCTAAGTTTTGAGCCAGGAGGTGATGCAATAATTGAGCATACAATCACTTAGGAACACTGGGCCACATCATAAGGAGCACAGCTCCTACCCAAGCAGGGTCCACTCTCAAATGGATAGTCTGGCCCTGCTGTGCACAGTCAGCACTGCATGGTAGCTGATGACCACAGCAGAGAATTATCAGGTTTTCACCTGTCCAATTTTAACTTTGTAAAAGCGTTCTTAATTTGGAATATTTTAAATACCTTTTTTTCAGTATAGTAAATTTAATTCCCTTTTTTTACATATGGTAAGATACAGTCATTTTGGTGTACAATTCTTAGAGTTTTGACAATTCATTCAGCTGTATAATACTTCACCCCCATCAAGATATAGACCAGTTCTAGCACTACCAACATTTCCTGCCCCCCGCTCATTTTTCTTAGGATGCCTATGTACAATCAGTGCTATGCCCCACTCCCATCCAGCTCCTTGAAACCACTAAGTTGGCTTCTATTCCTATAATTTTGTCTTTTCCAGACTGTCAGTAAGTGGAATCATACAGTATATATCTTTTGGAGTCTGGCTTCCTTCACTTACGATACTTATTATGGAAATGTTTTGAAGTCTAGTAACAAGAATGATAGTAATAAAAAATCTTCTAGTACCCCAGTATATGGAGAATCTATTGACCATGGTATATTTGGAATTATGGAAGCTAGATATTTAGAAGAATTAATCACTAAAACTATGTAATTAAACTTTTTAAAATACAATTTTTAAATATCTTTACTGCTTTATCAGGGCTGTGCCTGATATAATTTATTTTAGTCTGACACTTAAACTCTTAATTTCTACTGAAAAAAGGGAACTTTTATTTTCTTAAAAGTGAAAGTTGACTTTAATTTTGAAAATATATATTGAAAGCAGTTTCTATAATAATGTTTGGCTGTTAACCCTTAAAAATACTATGTTTTCTAATGTTAATTCTATGGCTTCTTCCCTCAAAATGTCTTACAATGAAACTGAAAAATTGTGCAAAGACATGTTCATTTACAGAAATAAGTATAAGGCATAAAAGTGCTCCTTAGGGCAAAAGGCAATTGGCAAAAACTAAGGAACATTTTCATAAGGAATAAGTCAGATATATAAGATCATCAGGACTATCCAGGAAGTGATAGTTAATGCCCAGCAGGCTTTAAGAGATAGGAAACATTTAACATGTTGGTAAAGCATTTAGCATATCAGCAAAAGCATATAAACAATTTTAGGGCTGGAAATTATTACCATGGGGAAAAGCAGCAATTAGAAGATTTTTTAAATTCTTGAGTTGTTCCTCTGTGCCTGTGTAACACAATATAAAAGATAATTTATAGAATGGGAAAGATTATATCTAAAAAAAATTGGGATTCTTAAAAAGATTATTAAAGAATGTGAAATTATACTGGTAGACATTTTAAAAAATAGAATAAAAAAAGAATCCACTCATCATCAAGTATGAATTAAAGAAAGTATTGGCAGCATATATGGTACGGGTTATTGGTTAAGAACTTAAGTGCTACACTGGACTGCTTCTTCAAATTCTGGCTCTGCCATTTTCTAAATGCATGACCTTGGATAAATTAGTTAACCTTTGCCTTAATTTTCTGATCTGGAGAATGGCTTTTAAATAGGGTTGTTATATGATTAATACATAAAAAGCTTAGAACACACCTGCAAAATAATGTGTTAGCTATTATTAGTATGTTCTAAATTTTCCTAAAGAAAATCTTTCCAAAGTTATGTAGGTGATTATCAGAAACCAGAGGAAAAATCATGGTATAAGAAGTCCATAGGATTAAAAGCATTACACAAAGCACTTAATAATTCTGAAGTCATTTTTTCAAAGGAAAAAAATAGAACTCACTTTTTCCCCTTGATTTTTACTTTTTAGAGTGGTGAAACCAGAACGATATCTCACTTTCATTATACTACCTGGCCAGATTTTGGGGTCCCTGAATCACCAGCTTCATTTCTCAATTTCTTATTTAAAGTGAGAGAATCTCGATCCTTGAATCCTGAACATGGGCCTGCAGTGATCCACTGTAGTGCAGGCATTGGACGGTCAGGCACCTTTGCTCTAGTCGATACCTGTCTTGTTCTGGTAAGTGTTTCTTATGAGCTATTTTTAGGTTTGTTTACTTTTGTATTGTTTCCACTGACAGGAGTAAGCCAATGTCAGTATCTTAGAACTGTGGTTTTCAAACTTAAACTTCTGCCCTTTTTTAGGGAAAGACCTGAACATTTCATTTATACTCCTTCATTTGCACTTGTGGACTGTAAGAATAGTTGAGTCTTATCACATCTACTGTATTACTTTACTACTAGGCCTATATATAGTCTACTTCAATTAAAAATTAGATTGGTACATTAAAGTGAACTTTGATATGTTTAAAACTCCAGTGTTTATTCTGTTAATGGTGAATATTAAAACTGAATCATGTGCGTGCCTGTTCCCAAACATAATTTCAACAACTTTTTTCTTTTTCACTTGAGGGGAAAATATGGTGGTTATAATACCAGATCAGTAGTCCAGGGCTGGTGCAGTGGCTCAACAGTGTCATTGTGGATCTTGGGTCTTTCTGTCTTTCTTCTTCACCATCTCCAGAAGGCTACTGTACACAGACATGAAGGCAGAAGGGCACTGGACAAAATGTTTTACTCCTGCCAAGAAGAGCAGTTCTTCTTTATGTTAAGGCAGATTGGTCATAAATCTTTCCTTAGACCAAACACTGGCCACAGCGAATGAGGTGGTTGTGATTGGTTTGGAATCAATTATGAATCAGCTAAAGGACTAAAAGTCCTCCATCTACTACTTGAATAGTTGAGGTGTGGTGAGGCAGGTGTCTGGGGATGGTGGTTTTGTATATAACTGACAGCTTCAGTGATAACTTATCCATGTTTTTGAGGAAGAACATAGGACATAACAAAACTCTTAGTAATTATCCTTTATTGCTTCTCTTTCCTGGACTCTAAAACAAAGGGCTTGAATAATTTATTTTCTACCTTTCTTGCAGATGGAAAAAGGAGATGATATTAACATTAAACAACTGTTACTGAATATGAGAAAGTATCGAATGGGACTTATTCAGACACCGGATCAACTCCGATTTTCATATATGACTATAATAGAAGGAGCAAAGTTTATAAAGGGAGATTCAAATATACAGGTAAACTTTGTCAGGGAAAAAAATAATACTTGTGTAATAAATATGCTTAGAATCATATACCAGCACTTCATTTAAGCACTTTTATTTTCCCTTCTTTTCAAAAAGCATATTTACATTAATGTGGTAAATCAAGCTGGCCATCTTAAAATTATAAAATTAAACTCACTTCCTCATACATACCTCAGCCTCATATGAAATCCTGCCTGTTACTCAAAAGCTCTACTGGGAACAAGATTACATTAAAGAAAATAAAATTTTCATGTATTTGATCATTAAAATAAACTTGAAAATATACGTGCTTTTACCCATTGAAAACTTGACCTGGAATTCTAGAATACTTAGTTTATATAATATATACTTCATTTTATAATAATGAGCAACTTGAGTACTTATGGCAGATATAATAAAATTCCAGTAAAATGTTATACTTTCTTGGGTTGGTGGTTTTATTCTCACGAAAATATTATTATTCCACATTTGCAAAAGCAAATTCAATGACTGATTATCAGAAGCCATATTACGTACTAACATAAAATGTAAAATAGAAACAACAAAGTAACAACAGACCGCTATTTCTTGTCTGGTCTGATCACATAGTGTTGGACATAAGTTGATGGAATCTCTTTCTTTATATTTCTCTTATATGAACACATTTATCAGCTCTTTAATTTCTGCAATTACTAGCTAAAACAATATTATGAATAAGGCTTTTAAGTTTCATTGAAAACCTTTTTTTGAATCTTTTAATAGCTTTGATTTTTTTTATTGAAAAGAAACATGAGGTTACTAAATGCCATCAGTTTGTAAAATAGTCAGTATGTAAGATTAAGCCTCACAAAACATGAGGCCCTACTTCAGAAGTCAGACTTTTGGAACATCAGGTTTGCTTGGCATTGAACAGTGATTTGGAAAAGTTATCTCAAGTGTTTTAAGATTAAGAAAATGTCTTTGTGTTTTTACCTCAGTGACCATTTACCAATTTAAATCTGGATTTTTAAAAAAGTTAACTAGTTAGACCAAACTTTTCCACCCACTTTTGTAGCTTCCCTTGTCACCACTCATTGCTTATTTCCTGGTTGTTCTTATAGACTGAATAATTGTAGGGAAAGTGTACTGTCCTTTGAATAGTATTCCTCCCTGCCAGTTTAAATTTTTTTCAACTTCTTTTTTTTTTTAGTTTTAGAATATATATATACTTACTTCGGAGATCTTTGTAACTACAGAGATGAGTTTTATGGACACCTTTTTTGTAGTCTTTATTATTGCGACAGTGCAGGTTGTGGCTAGGGACGGTGTTTTCTGTCCCAGTTTATCTGATATGCCATAGCCATCAGACTGTCAATTTGGCATCATTAGCACCCCATTCAAACCCATTTCTCTACGTCCATTCCAGAAAAGACATAGGAAATGTCACTGTATTTTTCAGGTGCTGGTAATCATTGTTACACATTTGTTACCAATCATGTTTCCCATTCGGAAGGGTCAGTTTCCACAGAAATTATTTTAGCAAGACACTAATAATTTGTGAGGAGCTGTTAAGTTTTTTTAATATAAAAATGATTAATGAGTACATGTTGGATATAAAATAACTAAAATAGAGTATGGAAGTACATCATACACAAAGTAGAAGTACTTGTTAACGCACTCACCCACCCCAAATTTATAACAGTTTTTACGTGTATGTATATATTCTTCCAGGAATATGTATTTATGTATATGGGCTTGGGGGGTTTTTTTACATGGTTTTTTTATCCTAGAACTCCACTATCCAACAATATATCATTAACTACATGTGCTATTGAGTGTAGGTTTCCCTACCATCTGAAAATGGAACATTCCTATGAAACTTTTGATAAGGTTAAATGGCACAAAGCAGCGAAGCAGTTACTGTTATTTTACATGGAAACATTTTATGCATTCTCACACCCAAAAAATAACCTACCAAACCATGCCAAATAATATGTAAGACCTGCCCTGGCTGGTATGGCTCAGTAGAGTGAGTGCCAGCCTGCGAACTATAGGGTCCCTGTTCAATTCCTGGTTAAAGCAAATGCCTGGGTTGCGAGCCAGGTCCCCAGTGGGGGACACATGAGAGGCAACCACACATTGATATTTCTCTCCCTGTCTTTCTCCCTCCCTTCTCCTCTCTCTAAAAATAAGTAAATAAAGTATTTTTTAAAGATTTTATTTATTTATTTTTAGAGGGGAAGGGAAGGAGAGAGGGAGAGAAATATCACTATATGGGTGCCTCTTGTGTGTCCCCTGCTGGAACTGGCCTGCAACCCAGGCATGTGCCCTGACTGGGAATCGAACCATGATCCTTTGGTTCACAGGCCCGTGCTCAATCCACTGAGCTACGCTAGCCAGGGCCTGTAAATAAAATCTTTAAAAAAAAATAATGTGTAAAACCTAAAAACACTAATATATACAGGGGTGTGCAAAAGTAGGTTTAAAGTTGTGAGTACATGAAACAGTTTATTCTTGTTATTATTATTAGTAAAGACTGGCAATTTGAGCACTTGCAAGATTGCACCTAAGTACACTGTACCATTGTGACATTCTCTTGAATTAATAAAGGTATTGTAATAATCATAACCTGCTTGTCTTTTTCTGTACAAACAGCTGTAAACCTACTTTTGCCCATCCCTGTAGTAAAAGTGGTGCCACTGTCACTGCTCAGGATGTATGCTGCCTCTATAACAGCTCACTGCAAAACAGACACTGAATGCTATTTTCATAGAAGTGAAAGTCCTCCAGATTTCTTTCAGTTAGTGAACACTGGTTGATGTAGGTCTTTTTGTATAAGCAAAGCAGCGTCATGTGAACTTTTGAAAAGTGGGATATCTGTACTTGAAATATGGCTAGTCTGAATCAAGATCTGCTTAAAATGTAAAATATAGGCCAAGTTTTAAAGATTACATACAGGGAGGAAGTGTAAAATGTCTCAATAATTTTAAAATATTGATTTTATGCTTAATGGTAATATTTTAAAGTATTCAGTTAAATAAAACATTGTTAAAATTTATCTTTTAAAACAAAACATGGGTAAGACATTTTAAAATTATATTTGTGGCTCACATTATATTTCGTTGGACAGTGCTATACTATAGAACCTTAGCTTAGAACAGATATCTAAGAGGTATAATGTTCCCTGAAATCTTAAATCATAAAACTTTACTGTTACAGAAATGTAAAGTTACTTTTTATGTGTAGACGCCCCAAACTGAATAATATAACTCTACCCATAAAAGTATTTCCTTTTATATACATGAAAATGATAACCGATTTATGAAATTCTTACTTCTCTCCATACACCTAACTCCTCTTTGCCTCTAGGTTTTGGGAAAACTTAGTATTTGTAAGAAGAAAGAAGGAAGCTTCTTTCTAATGTGAGCACAACAGTAGTGAGGGTGGAGGATACTCTGGAACTTGTGTATCTCCCTCCAGAGAATGGTCTGTTCAGTAGCACCCGGCCCATGCAATTCTTCATCTCTGGTACTTTCTTCTAAAAGGAAACATCTGTCTTCACCTTCAGTCTTTATTTAGATTTATATGATGCAAGAGATATTTTCATTACTGGATATAATTTTAAGTGAAGATATCTGGCATGTGTGGATAGAAAGTATTCATTTACAGAAGTCTTCACTGACCTTGACCTACCTAGATAAATATAGATAACTTCTAGTGGTCTCTTATAAAGATAGCACTTACCTTACACCTTTCTTAGTACAAGGTCAGATGTAAATACACAATATAGTTGCTGGTATTACCATGTATTTATTAGTACACTTTCAGCATCAATGATGACAGTAAACCTCGCAAAGTAACTAATCCAGTTTGGCAATTCAGAGTTGGTGTTGAAGATCTCTGGCTGGTAATTTGTCACTACTAATAAAGTATTTAATAAATGATACACTTTTAACACATTACAGTGGGTTTTAAATTTAATTACATCATTTTGCTGCTCCTTTGAGGGGCTTTCTTCAGTGAGAAATGCGTGGGGTTGCAGGCAATGTGTGCAGGCATAGTGTCAAAAACAATGTTGTTTTTCACTAAAGTAACTCCAGGGAGTGAGCATTGCATTAGTTCCAGAAAAGTAAGTTTCATTGTTACATTTCTGTGGAAAAATCATTAAAATTGTGAGAAAGTAGCTGTACAATTCCTTAATCATTAGATTCAAGATTCCATGTTTCCATGGTAGGATCTTCAAAGAGGGCCAAACCATCTATGGCAAGTTTTTTTGCACCAGTTACAAATAATCAAAACCATTGGCTCCCCTTGCCACATCTTCTGCTACTCTTGTTATTGTCAGGGAGATGGATGGTTCTCTTTCCAGCCCTTGAAAGACTTGAAAGCCAGTGCTCCCCTGTGTCAATGTTATATTTGCCTTCTCCCTTTCTGGCCTGTACTTTCTCACTGCTTTCGTCTTCCAGAAACCCAGGTACACTCTGCACCTTTTCTTCCCCGTCCTCTCTAGGGATAGTGTCAGTAAGGGAAAAGGAAACTAATTAGTTTGCCAGACATGATGCTGGGCCCTTTCACATGTCATCTTACTCATCACAATAGGCTTCTGGGATAGGTGATGACATTAGCATTTCATAGATGAAGAAAATGTAATTTCTTATTGTCATGGTCTAAATCCTGCCTGCTTTGAAGTCTTTGCATGCTAGAGGAATTTTCCCTAACCTGGTGTTGGGCTAGCTACGTGGAGCTCCTAGTATGCCTAGTAGGGACAACCAAATTTAAGTCCTCTTGCATCATGGGGACCAGCTTGGAAAGCTCATCGTAGGTTCTGCATCAGATTAGACAGTGACAAGAAGATAATAGATCACTTCTTCCAGTGTTACATATGTGTGGATTAGGAGTCCAACAAAATCTGACTTTAGCTAAAATCTTTTTACTGTGACTAATATTTTAATTAGGCCTTCTTTCTGTCATCTGTTAGCATTACAGGGCTTTCTTAAGTTGACAATAGAATTTGAAATCATAAATTCCTTTAATATTAGAGAAAACCAAAATTTGAGTGTTCACATTTGTTTTTTATCTTCCTTACCTAGAAACGGTGGAAAGAACTTTCTAAAGAAGACTTATGTCCTCCTTTTGATCATTCACCAACCAAAATAATGACTGAAAAATACAATGGGAACAGGGTAGGGCTAGAAGAAGAAAAACTGACAGGTGACAGATATACAGGACTATCCTCCAGAATGCAAGATACTGTGGAGGAGAACAGTGAGAGGTAAGAATAACATGCTTGAAAAGATGAGACTCTTTTCAAAAGGTCAGTAAATGTGAACTGACTTAGGTGTTTTGTTTTTTGAATTAATATTACCATTTGTTAACTACCTGAGAGTATTTCAGTAGCATATGATGACATCATTGATCTCAAAGAGCTTTCATTTCTAATAAGAAGCCAATACTTATAGACAGACACCAATTGGAAATGATGTAACAAAATACTAATTGAGGACAAAAGTTAATATGTAGTATAATTAGATGCTAAAATACATAGCATAATGTAAAAAATAAATGGTGTGAGTACCTGTTGTTTGTATAATTATGTAGTGTTTGTAATATAGTTATAATGTGATCAGTAATATGACTTATAAAATTATAAAATATTTAATTGAATATAAAAGCTTAATTCCATTATTGGGAAAAAAACGTTTTAAAAATCACATAAATTGCCTTTTTATACTTTTTGAGTTTTGAATCCATAGGAATGTGTAAACTATTCAAATTTTTAAGTTAAAAATTGTATATATTTCTAAGGCTGTAATTATCCCACATGCATTAGGAAGCTGTCCTGTTATCCTGAGGTACAAGTCAGTTGGAAAGTAAATGAGCTCTTTTTCTTACTCTTTGTGGTATCTCTGAATGATAGCTACTCTTCTTTGTCTCAAATAGGCTTTTATTGTGGAAGATCTTATGCTGTGGTTATATTTGTTATGTTGGGATCTTGGGGTGTGACGTGAAAATTAAGGTCTCCTATACATATGGCTTCACTTCTTATCTCCCCAATGTAAAAATTACCTGACAATTTATAAAAGATAATAATACATAGTATATGTGTTACTATATATTATATTGAAGTTTATTATGACTTAACAACACTACTTATGTATGGCTTTAGAGGTTTGAGACTAAAAGGTAGAGCACAAAGTTGTTTATTTTTTCCTTTCACCTTAAATATACTTTTGTATCAAGAAATAGTGTTTTAAACTATCTTATTTTTTTGGTAATAAGATTCTCAGATCCTTGATGTTGGTGTAGCTTTGGCTAATACTCTTTGCAGAATTAAATGGAATACAGGCTTAATGATAGAATCGGTACCCTTAGCACTTAAGAGATGTTGGTTTTTAATCTTTAAGGACACAGCCCAGCCATATTAACAGTTGCAACAAGGCAAATCACTCATCCAAGTTTGCCAGTACAGAGCAGACCAGTAAAACCACTCAAGAGTTAGAGAATGATTGCAGAAGGTAGCTTTCTGGAGGAGGGTGGGTAAAGAGGAAGCAGCATTCACATGTATTGTTTTCTTCCTTTTGGGATGATGAGACCAAGCATATTTGAAAGCAGAGGGTCAGGTGACCATAGGAAAGTAAGGATTGCGAGTAGAGATGGCTAAATGAGGGAGTAAGTGTATAGAAAAAGTAAAACAGCATAAAATAAATTTTACTCATAAAAATGTTATTGTTCAATCCTAGTAAATTTTAACATTGATCTTTTAACAAAGATCAATGTTAAAGCTTTGTATTAAAAAAAAAAAGCTTTGTATTAAAAAAAAAGCTTTGTATTAGAGATGCTAATAAATCAAAATCTTATTGAAAGGATTTCAGTTTGAAAGGAATAGAACCCAGTACTTCATTTTTTAATTTTCATCATTAAATATCCTTGAAATCAGTGGTATTTTTTAATATGAGAGGTCACATCCTCATAGTCATGAAATCAACTTTTTAAATAATACAATAAAATACAATTGAAATCAGAGTTAAATTATAGAATAAAAGAGGTCAGAGTATCATAAATAGTAACTGTTTCAACATTTTTAAACATGTACATGTTATATGTAAATTCTGTACATTTATATACATAGTGTATCAATCTTTTTCATTTTTAAATCATTTATTTTTCAAGTATAAATTATACTTGACATACATTATTATAGTAGTTTATTATAGTAGTTTCAGGTGTATACCCCAGTGATTAGACATTACAAAAGTGATCATTTTGATAAATCTCATACCCATTGACAGTATACATACTTGTTAGAATTTTATTGTCTATATTTCCTACGTTGCATTTTACATCACCATGAGATTTTTTCTTTATTAAATATTTTACTGTTGTTCTATTACAGTTGTCCCAATTTTTCTCCCTTTGACCTCCTCTGTCAAAGAGGGGTCTGTTTGACCCCCCAACCCCCACAGTCATTCCCCACCCTGTTGTTCCTTAACTCTTATCTTTCCCTTTTTTCCAGGCTTATCCTCCATCCGCGCCCCCTGCTCTCCTCTGGTCACTATCAGTCGTCTTGTTTCCATGCTTCTGGTTCTGTCTTGCTCATTTGTTGGTTTGTGTTGTTCACTAGGTTCCTTTTATAGGTAAGATCATATAGTATTTGTCTTTCACCCACTGGCTTACTTTACTTAGCGTTATATTCTCCAGTTCCAACCATGCTATCGTGAAAGATAGTTCCTTCATTCTTTCTGCTGTGAAGCATTCCATTGTCTAAATGTACCATAGTTTTTTGATCTACTCATTTACTGATGGGCACTTAGGTTGCTTCCATCACTTGCCTATTATAAATAACTGCTGTGGACATTGGAGTGCATACATTATTTGGATTGGTGTTTCAGAGTTCTTAGGAGATAATTTTAGCAGTAGAATTGCCGGGTCAAAAGGCAGTTCCATTTGTAGTTTTCTGAGGAAATTCCATTCTGTTTTCCACAGTGCTACACCAGTCTGCATTCCCAACAACAGTGCACTAGGGTTCCCTTTTCTCCATATCCTCACCATAACTTGTTGTTTATTGATTTATTAATGATGACCATTCTGACTAGTGTGAAGTGATAGCTCATTGTGGTTTAATTTGCATCTCTCTGATGGCTAGTGATGTTGAGCATCTTTTCATGTGTCTATGGGCCTTCTATATGTCCATCTTGGAGAAGTGTCTATTCAGGTCCTTTGCCCATTTTTTTTAAAGGAATGCTCTTTTTATTTTTAGAGAGAGTGACAGGGAGGGAGAAAGAGAGGGAGAGAAATGCCAGTACGTGGTTGCTTCTCACACACCCCCCACCAGGGACCTGGCCTACAACCCAGGCATGTGCCCTGACTGGGAATCAAACCACCTATACCTTGGTTCACGGGCTGGCACTCCACTGAGCCACACAAGCCAGGGACTTTGCCTATTGTAAATTAGATTGTGAGCCTTCCTGTTGTTGAGTTATATGAGTTCTTTATATATTTTGAAGATCAAACAAACCCTTATCCAAGGTATCATTGGCAAATATGTTTCCCCGGACAGTCGGTTTTGTTTTATTTTGATAATGGGTTCTTTAGCCTTGCAGAAGTTTTTTTAATTTGATGTAGTCCCATTTGTTTATTTTTCCTGTATTTCCCTTGCCCTAGGAGATATATCAGCAAAAATATTGCTGCATGGGATATATGAAATTTTACTGCCTATATTTTCCTGTAGGATTTTTATGGTATCACAACTTACATTTAAGTATTTTGTCCATCTTGAGTTTATTCTGGTGCACGCCGTGAGTTAGTGGTCAAGTTTCATTTTTTTACATGTACTTATCTAGTTCTCTCAGCACCATTTATTAAACAGGCTGTATTTACTCCATTTTATGCTCTTGCACCCTTTATCAAATATTGACCATGTAGATATGAGTTTATTTCTGGATTCTCTATTCTTTTCCATTGGTCTATGTCTCATTCTTATGTTCCAGACAGTTTTCATTACAGTGGCCTTGTAGTATAGTTTGACATCAGGTATAATGATCCCTTTTACTCTGTTCTTTTTAAGATTGCTGAGGATCTTCAGAGGGGGGCGCAGTTTGTTCCACATAAATTTTCGAAATGTTTGTTCTACATCTGTGAAATATGCCATTAGTATTGTAATAGGGATTGTGTTGAATCTCTAGATTGCTTTGCATAGTATGGACATTATACCAATATTAATTCTTCCAATCCACAGACACGGTATATGGTTCCATTTATTTGTGTCTTCCTTAATATCTTCAGTGTTGTATAGTTTGCCAAGTACAGGTCTTTTACCTTTGTGGTTGAGTTCATTCCTAGGTACTTTATTTTTCTTGTTGCTATAGTAAATGGGATTTTCCCCCTAGTTTTCCTTTCTGATATTTGATTGTTGGTGTACAAAAATGCCCTCAATTTCTTTTTTTAATATATTTTATTGATTATGCTATTACAGTTGTCACATTCCTCCCCCTTTATTTCCCTCCGCCCTGCACACCCCCTCCCACCCACATTATCTCACTTTAGTTCAAGTCCATGGGTCGTACATATAAATTCTTCTCCATTTTCAATAGTATTAACCTCCCCCTGTCTGTATTCTACCTACCATGGATGCTACTTATTCTCTGTATATTTCCCCCCTTCCCCTTTCCACTCCGCAATGATAACCCTCCATGTGATCTCCATTTCTGTGATTCTGTTCCTGTTCTAGTCGTTTGCTTAGTTTGTTTTGTTTGTTTGTTTGTTTTAGGTTCAGTTAATAGCTGTGAGTTTCTTGTCATTTTACTGTTGGTATTTTTGATCATCTTCGTTTTCTTAGATAAGTGCCTTTAACATTTCATATAATAAAGGCTGGGTGATGATTAACTCCTTTAACTTGACCTTATCTGGGAAGCACTTGATCTGCCCTTCCACTCTGAATGATAGCTTTGCTGGATAGAGTCATCTTGGATTAAGTCCTTGCCTTTCATGACTTCGAATACCTCTTTCCACTCCTTTCTTGCCTGTAAGGTTTCTTTTGAGAAATCAACTGATAGTCTAATGGGAACTCCTTTGAAGGTAACTGTCTCCTTTTCTCTTGCTGCTTTTAAGATTCTCTCCTTATCTTTAATGTTAGCTAATGTAATTATGATGTGCCTTGGTGTGTTCCTCCTTGGGTCCAACTTCTTTGGGACTCTCTTTGAGCTTCCTGGACTTCCTAGAAGTCTCTTTCCTTTTCCAGATTGGGGAAGTTCTCCTTCACTATTTGTTTAAGTAAGTTTTCAGGTTCTTGCTCTTCCTCTTCTCCTTCTGGCACCCTTATGATTTGGATGTTGGAACCTTTAAAGATGTCCTGGAGGTTCCTAAACCTCTCCTCATTTTTTTGAATTCTTGTTTCTTCATTGTGTTCTGGTTGGATGTTTCTTTCTTCCTTCTGCCCCAAACCGTTGATTTGAGTCCTGGTTTCCTTCCCATTACTGTTAGTTCCCTGTCTATATTTCTTTATTTCACATAATACAACCTTCATTGCAGTCTGGGTCTTTTTTATGCTGTTGAATTCTCCAGTGGGTTCCTGGAGCATCCTGATAACCAGTGTTTTGAACTGTGCATCTGATAGGATGGCTTTCTCTTTTGTTTAGTTATATTTTTTCCTGGGGCTTTGAACTGTTCTTTCATTTTGGGCCATTTTGTTTTGTCTCAGCGAGCATGTTAGGTAGTAAGGGGAGAGGAGCCTTAGGTGTTCACCAGGGTGGGACAACCCATGTGGCTGCATCGTGATGTTGTATGTGGGGGAGGGGTTCTAAAGAGAATAGTGCTGCTTGCTCCTCTGCCAGTTTTCAGTCACTTCCCTAGGTACCCACAGTCAAATTGGGCCCTTCTGGGGCTGGTTCCCAGGTGGGCGTTTTGTGAACATTCCAGGACCCTGTGGGTCTCTCCAGTGAACTCTCCTATGAGGCTGGGAGTTTGTTCCCTGCCACCTCAAATCTCACAGGTGTTTTCAGTCAGAGGTTTTGAGGCTTTATTTCCCCATGCTGGAACCCTGGGTTGTGTGGTCTGTCTTGCTCTCCGGTTGTTCCTCCCGGTTTATCTGCATGGGAATGTGGGACCAACTAGTCCTCAATCCTCCACCCCGATAGGTCCACCAGCCACAGCCTTGACTGCCCTGGTCCTCTAGCCACCACCTTGCCCCAAGTCCTTTCCACCCAGCTGCCTATCCCCACCCCTCCTACTGGTCTGAAGTTTCTTCTTTAACTCCTTGGTTGTCAGAATTCCATAGAGTTTAATTTTCTGTCAGTTCTGTTGGTTTTTGTTTTTAAATTTGCTGTTGTCCTTTTGGTTGTGCAAGGAGGCACAGTATGTCTACCTATACTTCCACCTTGGCCTGAAGTCTCCTGCTGTCAATTTCTGAATGTTGACTTTGTATCCTGCAATTTTGGCAAATTCACTTATTAGGTCAAGTAGGTTTTTGATGGAGACTATAGGGTTTTCTCTGTATTCTACCATGTAGTCTGTAAATAATGGTAATTTTACTTCCTCCTTTCCAATGTGAATGCCTTTTCTCTCTTTTTCCTGTCTGATCATTATGGCTAGAACTTCCAGTACTATGCTGAAGAGAAGTGGTGAAAGCAGACACCCTTGTTCCTGATCTTACGGGGAAAGCTTTTAGTTTTTGCCCATTGAGTATCATGTTGGCTGTAGGTTTCTCTTATATGATCTTTATTATGTTGAGGTATGCTTCCTCTATTCCCACTTTGCTGAAAGGTTTTCTGTTTCTTTTTTTTTTTTAATCATAAATGGCTGCTGGACTTTATCAAATGCTTTGTCAGCATCTGTTGATACAATCATGTGATATCGTCCTTCATTTTGTTTAAGTGATGTATTATGTCTCTTGATTTGCACATACTGTACCATCCTTGCATCCCTGGAATAAATCCCACTTGATCATGGTTGATGGTCTTTTTAATGTATTGCTAGATCAGGATTGCCCATACTGCATTGAGCATTTCAGCATCTGTGTTCATCAGAGATACTGGTCTGTCATTTTCTTTCTTCGTTGTGTCTTTACCTGGTTTTGCAATTCGGATAATATCAGCCTCTTAAAAAGAATTCCGCAGTCTTCCTTCTTCTTGAATTTTTGGAATAGTTTGAGAAGAATAAGAGTTAGTTCTCCTTTAAATGTTTGATAAAATTTGCCTCTAAAGCCATCAGATATAAGACTTTTGTATGCCAGGAGTTTTTTCATTACTGCTTCAATTTCACTAGTTGGTATTGGTCTATACAGGCTTTCTGCTTCTTCTGGTTCAGTTTGAGAATATTGTATGTTTCTAGAAATTGACCATTTTGCCCAGATTTTCCAATTTCTTGGCAGATAATTGTTCATAGTAATTTCTTACAGTTCTTTGTAGTTCTGTGGTATCAGTTGTAACTTCTCTTTCAATTCTGATTTTATTTATTTGGGCCCTCTCTTTTTTTTCCTTGATCAGTCTGGTTAAAGCCTTGTCCGTTTAGTTCATCTTTTCAAGCTTAGTTCATTAGTTTCAATCCAGGAACTAATTTTCCTGGATTGATCCTTTCCGTTGATCTTTTGGTGTCCATGTCTTTTAATTCTGCTCTGATCTTGATTATTTCCTTTGTTCTACTTGCTCTGGGCTTTGTTTATTATTCTTCCAAGTCTTGTAGATAGAGGGTTATGTTGTTAATTTGAGACTTTTCTAACTTTTTTAGCTAGGTCGTATTGCTGTGAATTTTCTTCTCAGGACTGCCTTTGCTGTGTCCCATAGGTTTTGGGCTGTTTTGTGTTCATTTTCATTTGTTTCCAGATACTGTTTACTTTCATCTTTGGTCACATTGTTAACCCATGAATTATTTAATAGCATCTTATGAGTTCTATTTTGAAGCCCTTATGATCTGAGAAGAGGCTTCATGTGATTTCAGTTTTCTTGAGTATGCTGAGGCTCATTTTGTGTCCTACCATAGTCTGTCTTTGAAAATGTTCCCTGTGCATTTGTAAAGAACGTATATTTTTCTTCTTTGGGGTTAAACCTTCTGTATATATCAATTAAGTTCATTTGATCTAGAGTGTTGTTCAATGCACAATATCTTTGTTGATCCTTTGCTTGGAAGATCTATCCATTGGTAACAATGGGGTGTTAAAATCCCCTATGATGAGTGTGTTGTTGTTGATATCTTTCTTAAAATTCTCCAAGATTTTTCATATGTATTTAGGTGTCCCTAGTTAGGTACATATACTGTATTTTGCCGTGTATAATGTGCAGCTTTTGCCTACATATTAGAGGGGGAAATAAGGATGTACCTCATACATGGGTAGTACTAATTCCATATTTATATGAATGTTTTTATTATTTTATTTATGTTTATGAATTAAATTTGTGATTCTAGAAACCAATAACAACAGTATCTGTGTGCTCAAAAATAAATGCTAAAATTCCTTTATAATTCAAAACAGGTGTTTAGATATAAATAAATAAAAACTTGAATTAAGGAATTAAAAGATTTTTTTTCCTGAAAGTTTGAGTTAAAAATGTGAGTGCACATGATACATACGAGCACATTATGCATGGCAAAATATAGTATGTTTACAAAGGTTATATCTTCCTGATGGACTACTCTCTTATGAATTACGTAGTGACCTTCTTTGTCTCTTTTTATGACTTTTGTTTTGAAGTCTATTTTGTCTGATATAAATATTGCTACATACACCAGCTTTTTGTCATGTCCATTTGCTTGGAATTTTTTTTCCATCCCTTAACTTTTAGTCTGTGTAGATCTTCTGGTCTGAGGGGTCTCTTATAGACAGCATATGTGCGGGTCATGTTTTCTTATCCTTTCAGTTAATCATTGTCTTGATTGGAGCATTTAATCCATTTACATTTTAGGTTATTATTGATATGTGCTTATTCTTTGCCATTTTTTCCCGTTGTACCTGTGTTCTCTCCCTCTCTTTTTCTTCATTTATTTAAAGTAGTCACTTTAGCATCTTTTGCAATGCTGTTTTGGTGGAGATATATTCATTTAGCCGTCTTTTCTCAGGGAGACTCCTTCTTTTGCTTTCCATTTTAAATAAGAGCCCTGCTGGTTAGAGTAGTATTTTTGTAGGACTTTGCTTTTCATTACTTGGAATATTTAGTACCATTCCCTCTCTCTTGTAGTGTTTCTGCTGAGAAATCTGTGATATCCTCATCAAAACTCACTTGATATGTTACTTCTTGTTTGTCCCTTGCTGCCTTTAAGATTCGTCTTTGCTTTTAAATTTTGCCATTTTAATTATGATATATCTTAAGAGTGGGCCTTTTGGGGTTCATCTTGATTAAAATCCTCTCTGCTTCCTGGACTTGTGTGACTTTTTCCCTCGCCAAGTTAGGGATGTTTTCCATCATTACTTTTTGAAGCATGTTTTGTTTTTCTTTTTTTAAGATTTTATTTATTTATTTTTAGAGAAATGGGGCAGGAGGGAGAATGAGAGGGAGAGAAATATCAATGTGTGATTATCTCTCACACAACCCCTACTGGGGACCTGGCCCACAACCCAGGCATATGCCCTGACTGGGAATTAAAACAGCGAACCTTTGATTCACAGGCCAGCACTCAACCTGCTGAGCCATACCAGCCAGGGCCTTAAACATGTTTTCTAACCATTGCTCCTCCTGTTTTCCTTCTGGTTTCGCTATGATGCAGATATTATTACATTTCATGTTGTTGTATAGCTACCTTAAACTCTCTTTGTCCTTTTGGAGTCTTTTTAAATTTTGTTACTCTGGCTGGGAATTTTTGCCTACCTTGTCCTCCAGCTCACTGATTCAATCATCTGCTTCATCTAGCCTGCTTTTAATTCCTTCTCATGTATGTATTTAAGATATTACATTCTTCATTTCCTGATGCCTCTTACTGATAGCTTCTATGTCCTTTTTCATGCTTTTGTAGTTCCCAGTAAGTTACTTGTACCTTCCATAGTTTCTCATAGTTCTCACTGAACTCCTTGAGCATCGTTATAACCATTATTTTTAATATATTTTATTGATTATTTTATTACAGTTGTTCCATTTCCCCCCCTTTATTCCCTTTCACCCTGCACACCCCGTCACCCACATTCCCTGCCTTTAGTTCATGTCCATGTGTCTTAAGTTCTTTAGCGTTTACATTTCCCATATTTTTCTTGCCCTCCCCCTGTCTATTTTCTACCTACCATCTATTCTACTTATTCTCTGTACCTTTTTACCCTCTCCTACTCCCACTCCCCTGTTGCTGACCCTCCATGTGATCTCCATTTCTGTGGTTCTGTCCCTGTTCTAGTTGTTTGCTTAGTTTGTTTTTGTTTTAGCTGTGGTTGTTAATAACTGTGAGTTTGCTGTCATTTTACTGTGCATGTTTTTTATCTTCTTTTTCTTAGATAAGTCCCTTTAACATTTCATATAGTAAGGGCTTGGTGATGATGAACTCCTTGAACTTGACCTAATCTGGGAAGCACTTTATGTGCCCTTCCATTCTCAATGAAAGCTTTGCTGGATAGAGCAATCTTGGATATAGGTCCTTGCCTTTCATGACTTGGAATGCTTGTTTCCAGCCCCTTCTTGCCTGCAAAGTCTCTTTTGAGAAATCAGCTGACAGTCTGATGGGAACTCCTTTGTAGGTGACAGTCCCCTTATCTCTTGCTGCTTCTAGGATTCTCTCCTTCATTTTAATCTTGGCTAATGTAATTATGATGGGCCTTGGTGTGTTCCTCCTTGGGTCCAACTTCTTTGGGACTCTCTGAGCTTCCTAGACTTCCTGGAAGTCTATTTCCTTTGCCAGATTGGGGAAGTTCTCCTTTATTATCTGTTCAAATAAGTTTTCCGTTTGTTGCTCTTCCTCTTCTCCTTCTGGTACTCCTATAATTCGGATGTTGGAACGTTTAAAGATGTCCTGGAGGTTCCTAAGCCTCTCCTTATTTTTTTGAATTATTGTTTTTTCATTCTTTTCTGTTTGGTTGTATTTTTCTTCCTTCTGGTCCACTCCATTGATTTGAGTCCCAGTTTTCTTCCCATCACTATTGGTTCCCTGTGCATTTTTCTTCATTTCACTTAGCATAGCTTTCATTTTTTCATCTAATTTGCAATCAAATTCAACCAATCCTGTGAGCATCCTGATGACCAGTGCTTTGAACTGTGCATCTAATAGGTTGGCTATCTCTTGGTTGCTTAGTTGTATTATTTATGGAGCTTTAATCTGTTCTTCTGTTTCAGCCATTTTTTTTTCTTGACATGCCTGTTAGGTAGTGAGGGGCAGTGCCTTAGGTGTTCACCAGTATGGGGCAACCCACGCAGCTGGGTTGTGATGCTGTATGTGAAGGTGGGGTCAGAGGAAACAATGGAGCTTTCTCAGCTCTCTGTCAGACCTCAGTTCCTTCCGCTTGTTCCCTCAAACAAACTGGGCCCTTCTGGTGCTGGTTCCTGGGTGGGGGTATTGTGTATGTTCTAGGACCCTGTGGGTCTCTCCAATGAACTCTCCTGTGAGGCTAGGAGTCTCTGCCTGCGCCTCAATCCCTACAAGTGTTTTCAGTTGTGTCTTGAGGCTTTATTTCCCGGCTCTGGGATCCTGGGTTGCAAGATCTGTCTCGCTCCCCAGTTATCTGCGTGCGAATGTGGGTCCACTGCCTGGTCAGCCAATCACCTTGCACGCAGTGCCTCGCTTCACAATTGCCGCCTCACTGGGTCTGCCTGTTGCCATCCCGTGCCCAGGGTCTGCCCACTGCCATCTTGCACGCCTGGGGTGCCTTGCGCGCCCGGTGTCACTGCTTCTTGTGCTGCGACCCCTCTCCACTTAGCTCCCTGACTCCCCCCCTCCACCTACCAATCTGGATGAATGTGTCTCTTTCAGCTCCTTGGCTGTCCAACTCCCATACAGTTAAATTTTCTGTCAGCTCTGGTTGTTATTTTGTTTGTAAATTTTTGTTGTTTTTATTTTGGTTGTGCGAGAAGGCCTGCTGAGCAAAAGTCACTCCACCCATCACCTCTTGTATGCTTTTATACAGGTGCTGCCAGAACAAAACAAAACAACCCAGGAAACAAACTCACACATACAGTAATAGCCCCCACCAAACAACCACACTGTCAACAGCCATTGAGCTGTAAAGAGATTTACAAGTTCAAAATATTAATCAAGCTGTAAAGAGATTAAAACTAATTTTAAAAAGGCTGGTATGTCTCAGTGGATTGAGCACAGGCCTGCAAACCAAAGGGTTGCCAGTTCTATTCCCAGTCAGGGCACATGCCTGGGTTGCGGGCTGGGTCCCTAGTAGGGTGTGCATGAGAGGCAACCACACATTGATGTTTCTCTCTATCTCTTTCTCCCTCCCTTCTCCCTCTCTCTAAAAATGAAAATAAATAAAAATCATATAAAAACTGTTAAAAAAAGGAAAAATGGATATGAAATGGCTAACTGAAAGAAAAATGATTTTGAGAAGGTAGAGGAAGGAAAAATAATAAAAGTAGGGAATAGAAACAAGGTGAAGAAAGAAAATAGCATTTACATTGTGATGCAAAGGGGGGAATGAAAGAAAATGGAGTAAAGAAAGGGAAGAGTATAGTATGAGTTTTAAAACAAAAAAAAAAATAATAACATCAGTGGAAAAAAAAAGAACCAAATTCGAGAAACTGTTCCACCACAGCAGTATTAACAAAGAATGAGCAAATATTAATACAGGTGGAATCAGTATAAGAAGGAAAAAAGAAAGAAGAAAAGGTTGTGAGATGTCTAAAAGAAAGAAGAGTGATTTTGAGAGGATAGAGGGAGAAGAAATCAGGAATGAAACCAAGTCTAAGACAGTGAAAGAAAATAAAACTTAAAACGAAAAAGAAATAAAAATGGAGTAGGTGTGGGTAACGGTAAAATTTGAGATTTGAAATACTGAAGATCTAAGAATAAATTTGAAGATATGCAGCAACCACCACCATATCAACAACCAACAAGCAACAATTACTAGAGGTGGAGAGAGAATAAGGGTATTTTAAGAATGGAAAAAGAATATGAGGTAACTAATGACAAGAAAAATGGTTTTGGTAGGCTAAACAGGTGAGAAATACTAAGTTCAGAATAGAAACAAGTCATAGTAAAAGAAAAAGTAAAATCTAAAAAAAAAAAAGGTTGGATGAAATGGAGTTAAGGAATGGGGGAGCAAAATATGAAATTTAAAATAAACTAAAATAAAAAAACTAGAACAATAATAAGAACAAACTTCTAGGAAAAGAAATAAATGTTAAAAGGCTATGCAGGAGACAAAATAATGCAAATCATGAAGAAGATCATTGTGGAATTCATTTCAGTAGAATCCAGTGTTTACCACTGTCTCTCCTTTCTGGATCCACCCCTGGTAATATCAGATGGTGTCCTAATTTGGCCCTAGGAAGCCTATTTGAGACTATAAGCAATCCACAGTCTGAGGCCATCTCCTTCAGAGTTGGCCTGTCCCCATTGTTCTGCCCTACTGGCTTTCCATCAGCACAGGACCTAGGAGTAGTTCATTAAAAGACCTGAACGTACTGCCAGTACCTTCTTCACCTGTCTCCAGAGGGTACAATCTGGAGTGTGGGAACCCTGGGTCACCCCCAGGGGATGCTGTTCAGTCTTCAGGGAAGATGATGAGAGTGTTTCTCTGCCCCCTTGCCATACAACTTGGTCTATCCCAGATTCTTTCCAGCAGTGTATGGTTTCTGGTGAATTAGCGTTCCATTTCCTGTGAGGGACACATCTGTGTAAAAGGGGCAGCTCTTTACTGCTTGGGGCCGAGGCTGGCAGGGCCTTAACAATCTTTGTTGCACCTGTCTCCAATCTCTCTGCTAGTGTCAGTGGGTCAGGGCCTGAGGAACAGTGTAGCTTATCGTGTCTGGTAGAAAGGAGCCCTTCAAAGCTTTTCCTTCTTTCTTGATGATATGCACCTAGTAGCTGGCTCCTGAGCCTGGCCTCACTCATCTGCAGAGCGTGTAGTCCTGCAGGTGGGGGTTAAGCATGCCTGATTGTGAGGGGACCTGCCTGGCTACAGCAAATATCAGGCATTGAGCTCCTGTCCATGCAGTCCCCCTCTGCCACTCTCACAGGAGACTTGGGCCTGAACTCTCCTCTCTGCATAGTCCCCTGCTCACCATCCACTGTCTCCACTGTCGATCCACTGTCTCCTCGGTCAGATTCTGTCCCATTTGTGGTTGCCTTAGCACCCAGGATCAGAGAGGCAACAGCCCCTCCCCTAGTAAGTACCACAGTCTCCAGATCCTGGCTCTTGGTGTTGGTGGGGTATAGCCCTGGGTACTGAAGTGCAGTCACTCAAGGGACTTCTTCCCAATGAGGATATTTTAAATCTCTTAAAAATGGCTCCTACCCCAAATCTGCACAGCCAGAAATGCCAGGTGGGGCAGCATCAGTGGCAGCTACTCTACTAGGAGAGCCCAGGCCACCTGCTCCTGAGTGCCCTGCAGGTGGGCAGAGTCTTGCCCCTCACACACATGCCCTGCACACTCGTCCCCATACACTTTGACTCACACATGTTCTCACTCACTCTGCTGTATTTTTGAGGTGATTGCTCTGTGGTTTAGCTGCAAGACTAGTCCAGGTCTAGGAGCAGGTGAACGGAGCTTCTAGTTACTCTGAAGCCATCTTGGATCTCCCCATGACTATTCTGTAACAAACAATTTGTACTTCTTAATCTCTTCACCTTTTTCATTCCCCAACCTCCTCTCCCATCTAGTAACCATCAAAATGTTCTCTGTATGTGAATCTCTGCTGCTTTTTTTATTGTTGATATGTATTTATTCATCTTTTTAATCTTTTTTTCTTAAAGAAGACCTGTAACATTTCAACTAATACTGATTTGGTGGTGATAAACTCCTTTTTTTTTTTTTTAGTCTAGGAAGCTCTTTATGGGTCCTTCAATTCTAAATGATAGCTTTGCTGGGTAGACTAATCTTGGTGGTAGGTCCTTTCTTTTAATCACTTTGAATATTTCATGCCAGTTCCTTCTGGACTGAAAGTTTCTGTGGAAAAATCAGCTAACAGTCTTACAGGAGCTCCCTTGCAGGTTGCTAACTGCTTTTCTCTTGCTGCTTTTAAGAAGATACTCTCTTTCTTTGTCTTTAACCTTTGGCATTTTAATTATGAAATATCTTGGTGTGGGCCTCTCTGTGCTTCCTGCACTTGTATGTCTATTTGCTTCACAAGATTAGGAATGTTTTCTGTCATTATTTTTTCAAATAGGTTTTCACTTTCTTGCTCTCTCTCTTCTCCTTCCAGCACCCACACGATGCAAATGTTGGCATATTTGAAGTCCCAGAGGCTCCTCACACTATCATCTCTTTTTTGGATTCATTTTTCTTGCTGTTCTGCTTGGGTGTTGTTGTTGTCGTTGCTTCCTTATATTCCATATCTCTTATTTCATTCTTGGTTTCATCCACTCTATTGTTGATTCCCTGTAAATTACTCTTCATTTCATTTGGTGTATCTTTAATTTCTGACTGGTCCTTTTTTATGCTGTTACACTGTTGAGGTTCTCAACTGAGTTTTTGAGCATCTTATAACTAGTGTTTTGAACTCTGAATCTAATATATTACTTGTCTCCACTTTTTTTAGTTCTTTTTCTGGAGTTTTATTCTGTTCTTTCATTTAGGCTATGTTTCTTCATCTCCTAATTTTGGCAGCCTCCCTGTGTTTGTTTCTATGTATTAGGTAGAGCTGCTACATCTCCCAGGCTTGGTAGTGTGGGCTAATGTAGTAGATGTACAATAGGGTCCATTGGCACAGTTTCTCCAGTCACCCAAGCTGGGCACTTGAGGTACAAATCCAAAGTGGCTTGTGTATGCCCTGCTTGTGTAATTGAGCCTCGAATGTTGTTGGCACATGAATGGAAGGGATTTATCCCCACTCTGATGAGCTACTAGGACTGGCTGTGGCAACTGACCTCTGACCCTTGTGGTGGATCAGCTGCGTAGGGTCCCTCCCCAAAGAGCAGGGCTTACTTCATTGGGGCTCTCAGGGGCTTGGTGCCCCCTGATTCTGCCCCTTCAGTGTTGTTGTGGTTCTTGTTGGGTGGTGATACTTCTATGTGTTCTAAAGCTGTACACTGTGTGTGATGAATCTGCAACCTCCTAAGAGGTGCAGTGTGTCAGCTGTACCGATCATCTGCCCCGGACACTACCATGAGCTACAAAGCAATCTCCAGAGGGCTGCTACTTGTGCTGGGCTTAGAAGTGTCCTGATAAGGCCAAGTTGTGAACCAAGGCCAGCTGCTGCTAGAGCTAGTCCTGGGACCACTTAGCAATAGGTATGAGGCATACTGGGGCCAGATGCTGCTTGTTTGAGAGTTTTTAGGAACATCTGAAGTATGAGCCAAGATAGGCCATTGGTATGGAAAAGACACTGGAAACAGGTTTGGTGGACCCAGAAATTGAGTGGTGTAGGGCCTGGGCATCACCATGGCAGGGCAAACAATGTGTGCTAGGTTGATGGAATCTCAGATAATGTTGCGCATCTGCCTTCTCTGAGGGGGTTGGCTCATCAAAGGAACAATGGCCTGTGCCAAGACTTCTTTCTCAGAGAATACTGTCCCCACCCCTCGCCCAAGCTCTTGCCCTGATGCTAAACAGTTTAGTTCCTCCTCATATGTCTCTGGTGCCTTTCAAGCTGCTGCCCCAGTGCTGGAGCTCAGAGGGAGAGTCCAAGTTCATGTGTGTGTTCTTTGAGAGGAACTGCCTGGGACTCCAAAAGCCCTCCACCTCCCTCAGCTTCAATCCCTGATGATTTTTACATCCAGAAATTATGGGAAAATCTCTTTCTGGCTCTGGAACCCTGGACTAGGGGACCTGTTGAGGGACTGGGACCCTTTGCTCCTCAGATGGAACCTGTACAGCCAAGATTTCCCTCCCAATATTTACCTCCCACCAGTCTTTTTTTTTTCAAGATTGTATTTATTTTTAGAGAGAGGGGAAGGGAGGGGAAGAGAGAGGGAGAGAAAAATCAATGTGTGGTTGCCTCTCGCACACCCCCTACTAAGGACCTGATCCGCAACCCAGGCATGTGCCCTGACTGGGAATTGAACCAGCAACCCTTTTGTTTGCAGGCCTGCGCTCAATCCAGTGAGCCACACCAGCCAGGGCCCTTCCTACCAGTCTTGTTGTGGCTTCTTTAATTCCTTAGTTGTAGGACTTCCATTCAGCCAGATTTCAGGCGATTTTGAATGATGGTTTTGTAGTTTCATTATAATTTTGATGTGGTCATGGGAGGAGGTGAGTACTGTGTTTACCTACGCTGCCATCTTGCGTGGAAATAAGTGTGTGTGTGTGTGTGTGTGTGTGTGTTTAAATGTATGTGTGCAGTTAGTCTGTTGTGATGGTAAGATGTTTCTTGCTGTAAGTTGCCATCAAGTTTTGATGACCACTATTCTCATTTGTTGTGTAATTCATAAACCCAGATCAATAAAAGTGGAGAACAATTTGGATAAATGAAAAGTCACATTATTTGGATTCTTCCCCTATCTATTTGCATAGTATGTAAAGGACACTTGTTGAGACATGTATGGACAGTAGCCTGGTGTGTGTACTTACATGGTCTTACATAGGCAAGGGTCCACAGGAGGCATTCTTTGGTAGTTTGTGGCCTACATTGTATAAACATACAGGAAAATTTGGCCAGATTTCACTGGGCATGTTATTACATGGACATAATTTCTTTAGGCCTAAGTATAAAAAAAGATTTTATTGAATCAATTAAGAGTAGTCTTTACCTCTCTGGAATTGCATTGTTAAGCTAAGTAATAGCATCCCATGGTATTTGTACTCGTTCCATTCCCGAAAACATATATACAGTACATTTTTGGAAAGCCAGAGCCTCTATTTTGTTTTTAATGGGAAAAGTTATGCTCTTAGCCCAGCTAAAACCATCACCGATTTCCCCCCAAATCATAAAAATCCTCTTAAACACCTGCATAACAAAGTATTTTTAATATATTTTATTAATTATGCTATTACAGTTGTTCCATTTTTCCCCCTTCATTCTTCTCTGTCCTGTACTCCCCCTCCCACCATCATTCCTCCCACCTTAGTTCATGTCCATGGGTTCTACATATAAATTCTTTGGCTTCTCCATTTCCCATACTACTCTTAACCTCCCCCCATTTATTTTGTACCTACCATTTATGCTTCTTACTCCCTGTACGTTTTCCCCCATTCTCCCCCAACCCCATCCCCAATGTTAACTGTCCATGTGATCTCTATTTCTAGGACTCTCTTCCTGTTCTAGTTGTTCTACTTAGTTCATTCTTGTTTATTTAGGTTGAGTTGTTGATAGTTGTAACGTTGTTGTCATTTCATTGTTTATATTTTTGATCATCTTCTTTTTTCTTAGATAATTCCCTATAACATTTCATATAATAAGGGCTTGGTGATGATGAACTCTTTGAACTTGACCTTATCTGGAAAGTACTTTATCTGCCCTTCCATTCTAAATGATAGCTTTGCTGGATAGAGCAATCTTGGATGTAGGTCCTTGCCTTTCATGACTTGGAATACTTCTTTCCAGCCCCTTCTTGCCTGCAGGGTTTCTTTTGAGAAATCAGCTGCTAGTCTTACGGGAACTCCTTTGTAGGTAATTGTCTCCTTTTCTCTTGCTGCTTTTAAGATTCTCTTCTTCTCTGTAATCTTGAGCAATGTAATTATGATGTGCCTTGGTGTGTGCTTCCTTGGGTCCAACTTCTCTGGGACTCTCTGAGCTTCCTGGACTTTCTGGAAGTCTGTTTCCTTTGCCATATTAGGAAAGTTCTCCTTCGTTATTTGTTCAAATAAGTTTTCAGTTTTTTGCTGTTCTTATTCTCTTTATGGAATTCCTATGATTCAGATGTTGGAACATTTAAACTTGTCCAGGAGGTTCCTAAGACTCTCTTCATTTTTTTTTAAATTCTTCCTTCATTCTGTTCTAGCTGAATATTTATTTCTTTCTTTTGCTCCAGACTGTTCATTTGAGTTCAGTTTCCTTCCCATCACTGTTGGTTCCCTGTACATTTTTCTTTATTTCACTTTTCATAGCCTTTACCTCTTCCTCTATTTTGTGACTATACTTAACCTTTCCTGTGATCATCCTGATTACCAGTGTTTTGAACTCTGCATCTGACAGGTTGGCTATCTCTTCATTGCTTATTTGTATTTTCTGCAGCTTGGATCTGTTCTTTCATTTGGGCCATATTGTTTTGTCTTGGCATGCCTGTTATGTGTAGTAAGTGGTGGAACCTTAGGTATTGGCCATGGCAGGGCAACCCTCATGGCTGTGTTGTGGCACTGTATGTGGGAGAGGTGTCCTAGAGGGAACAGTGCGGCTTGCTCTGCTCTCTGTGGGCACTCCTGACGCTACCCAGAAGCAAATTGGGCCTTTCTGATGCTGATTGTCAGGTGGGTGGGTTGGTGCATGCTCTTCTGTGAGGCTAGGAGTTTCTTCTGCTGCCTTGACCCCCACAGGTTTTTTCAGTCAGAGGTTTCGAGGCTTTATTTCCCTGCCCTGGAGCCCTGGGTTTTGTGGTCTGTCTCGCCCCATAGTTATTCCTCCTGATTTATCCACACACAATTGTGGGACCGCCTGGTTCATCAACTGCTGCCTTGCTCACCCTGGTCCTCCAGCCACAGCCTTGCCATGAGTCCTCTCTACCCTGGCTGCCCATCTCTGCCCCTCCTACCTGTCTAGATGAATGTTTCTTCTTAAACTCCTTGGTTGTCAGACTTCCATACAGTTTGATTTTCTGTCAGTTCTGGTTGTTTTTTTTGTTTTGTTTTGTTTTTAAGTTTGTTGTTCTCCTTTTGGTTATAGGAGGAGGCAAAGTGTATCTGCCTATGCCTCCATCTTGGCTGGGAGTCTGGCCAACACCTACATAAAAAGTTAAGCATAATTATATAATTATGTAAATATGTGAGCACCTATTGGGTTTACATGGTAAATGCAAACACTAGATAAAAATTATAATTGTTTTTTATACTTCAGTGTTAAAGATGCCATCAAAGTCGGAACTTGGTTTTTGGTAGTTTCAGGCTCCTTGCAGAAGCAAATACAGGGAACCATGAAAGGCTTTCCTTCCCTTGAGTGGAAGCTCTATATTCTTTATGTATTTGTATGTTTTTATCTGTACTTAAATACAGCTTAAAATTTTTCACTAGCAGGTACACACATATTTGTTACAGTGAATTTTCAGTTCAGTGAGTGCATGCTGGGTAATAATTTTTGCATTTCTTTTTAGCAAATATTCTGACAGAATTCTGACATCGAGAGATAACTATTTATATACAAGTTAAGAAAGACACTAGAAATCTCCACAGGGCATACAGAGATAAGCAAAATAAAGTCTGAAATTTGCTAATGTATTATAAAACAAGAGCCAAGATTAGCAGCATAAATTATTTGCTATAAATTAAATGTCATAAGATAAAAATAGAAGGCTCCTGGGTGATGAGAGAAGGGAGAATTGAAGAATAGAACTGAAACGAAAGAACCAGAGAGAAGAGAAGGTTTCTGGGTTAGAGAGTAACAAATTCAGAGAACAGCAAAAAATCATTTGGATAAGAACATAGTTGTGCATAGCAGGAGAATATTAGAAAGTTTTTGGAAGGACATAATGTTTCAGTTTCTTTGGGTATATATGTCAGAGGACAATTACTGGGTCACATGATAACTCTGTTAAATATTTTAGGAACTGCTAAAGGTTTCCACAGCATCTACCCCATTTTCCATTTCTACTACCAGTGTCTGAAGTTTCCAATATTCCAAAGAAATTTAACATTCAAAAATAATCTTATATATAGCCTATATTCATATTTTTCTAGTTGTCAAAAAATCCACATAACTTTGAGATATAATATGCATATCTTTTACTCTGCTCATTTAAAGTGTACAGTTCTACCCTGACTGGTGAGGCTCAGTTGGTTGAGCATGATTCTGTGAAACAGAAGGTCACCATTTCAATTCCTGCTCAGGGCACATGCCTGGGTTGTAGGATCAGTCCCTAGTCAGGGTGCATCCAAGAGAAAACCAGTCAGTGTTTCTCTCTCACACATCAGCGTTTCTCTCTGTCTTTCTCCCTCCCTTACCTTCTCTCTAAAAATAAATAGATAAAATCTTTAAAAATAATATGGTATACAGTACTACAGATTTAGTATATTTACACAGTTGTATAATCATCACCATAATCTAATTTTGGAAGATTTTCATGATCCCAGTCTCTATAGTTTTTTTTTTTTTTAATTCAAGCCCTAATTGAGGATCATGCATTGCACTTGGTTAATATAATTATTTAGTGTCCTTTAATCCTCCCCTCACTTGACATTGACATTTTTACAGCTTCTAGGCCACTTGCCTTTTAGAATGCCCCACAATCTGGATTCTTCTGATTGTTTCTTTTTATTAGATTCAGGTTAAATATTTTGGCTAGGAAAAGGTTGACTCTTAATGTCATAATAGAAAGTGAAAAGGTATTCAAGATTTTTAATCAAGCTACGCAATCAGAGCTACTAAGGAAAAGTACTCTGGTGAAGTTTAATTTGGAGGCAGGGAGACTGGTTAAGTTTTTGCTGTAATTAGGTGTTAGTAACTTACACGTTGCCTTTGGCCATTCCTTATGTAGTCCTAGAACCAGTGGTCTTGGAAATCAGAGCTTTCACTGGAACAAAAGTTCTGTATTGAATAGGAAAATGGGAGCCAGAAATCTGTATGGACAGAGTAATAAGTACTCCCACAGCAGAATATTCATGGACATACTATGTTTTTTCTTAACCATTTCAGGTTAAATATATTTTATAAGTACTTACTTAACCTTACTTTTTTGTATTTAAATGTACTTTTATAAAAAGCGCAATTTGAAAAATCTGTTACCATAAAAATATTGTATGTTGCTTCAGTTGTACTGGCTTTTGTCAGGAGTACAAATTCAGTCCGAATGGCTTTTATCCAAATGGCTTTTATCAGGAGCCTTTGTCAAAAATCAAATGTAAACACAAAAGGGGATCAGATGCTAGGGGACCTGTTTCTCTTCCCACTCCTGGCTGGTTAGCAAAGAAAGAAAACTGGTAGTCATCATTTCACATTTTAAGAAAGAAAGCATTATGCTTCTAGTCAGGTCCTACTAAAAGTATTTATTATTGTAAAACTACACCAGAAATTGTCACTGAATTCTCAGAATACATGTCTGGACCTTTTAGAATAGTGAGGCGTTTTTTTTTTTTGTTGTTGTTGTTGTTGTTTTTGAGAAGTTTTATAAGAGTTTATTTGAGCCAAATTTTTTCTTTAAAAAAAAAGTTCAACCTTTGAATGAGTTGAAAAATGTGTGGGGGATAGAGGATGGATATTTGAGTTTAGGTCCTCTCCACTAGAGTAATTAGGTCCTGCCAAGCACTTCTTATCATTTGTTTTTATTTATTCATAGTGTTCTACGGAAACGAATTCGAGAAGACAGAAAAGCTAACACAGCTCAGAAGGTGCAGCAGATGAAACAGAGGCTAAATGAGACTGAACGAAAAAGAAAAAGGTGGTTATGTTGGCAACCTATTCTCACTAAGATGGGGTTTGTGTCAGTCATTTTGGTTGGCGCGTTTGTTGGCTGGACACTGTTTATTCAGCAAATGTCCTATAAATAAAACAATGTTGGCCCAGCAAGCTTCTGCACTAATAGCTGACAGTGCTGCATTAATCACAAGGGTTTTTCTGTTAGCAAACTCCTCATACCCCAAAAACGGACACCAGTAGAATAGACACCACCCAAATAAATGATATATTCCATTCTCAGCCCAGCATCTCAGGGCTCTGCCCCCAAAATGTAAACGGTGATCTAAAATAAAGACTTTAATGCCTGATAAAACTGGTACATTTTTGCAACTGTATTCATCCATGTTAAACATAAATGATCAGATTCAGAGATATCCTTTATCAAAAGGATTTGTTTTTGAGTCTGTCTGGATTTTAACGTTGATACAAGCAATAAATATTGTGGTTTTTATCTACATTATTACTGAAAGGAAAATGACTTTTAAATAATGCATGTAATATATAATGTACTGTTAATATGAGCATCAATAATTTATATTCTTAACCATTTCAGGGTAAATATATTTTATAAGAACTTATTTAATCTTACTTTTTGTAGTTAAATGTACTTTTATAAAAAGCTCAATTTGAAAAATCTGTTACCATAAAAATATTGTATGTTGCTTCAATTGTACTGGCTACATTTTCATAAAGTAAAGTTCATTATGAGAAGTTAGAACTCTGAGTAAGCATTTTTTACCATATATTTTCATTTCTTTTGTTTTACAGTTTTTCCAATTTTAAAAAGAAAAATAAAAATTTCTTCTAAAAATATCTTTGAAAGAAAATTCTTCTTACTAATATAGTCAGGTAACAGTTGGTCAAGACTTTGTAAAGAAGTTGGTTTCTGTATAGCCTATTTTAATACTCTTTATTGTTCGTGAATATTTCAATGTGAATACCCTAATTTATAATTGGGGTAAATCATGATTTAGGAAATAAAAATAAGGAGCAGGATTTTACTGCCATGATTTCAGTTTACTAGACTGAAGTTTTGAAGTAAAAATATTTTCAAGTTCTTTCTACTTTAATAGTATGATAGTGTAAAAACCTTAGATTGTCCCTTTAAATTGTTAATGGATATTTTTAAAGTATATATAGCTTAATGAATTTAATTGCTGATTAGAATTGGTAGCTTTTATCAGACTTCAACATTCCATTAAATTAAAGTTGTTAGACTCCAACATTCCATTAAATTAAATAGTCATTATAAATTTAATTGCTGAAATAACATTATTTCAGTGTTTTTTCAAACTGTGATTTCTAAGGAATCACCAAGAAGCGGTAGGAAAAACTACAAGCTACCGGTCTTTACTTTCAAGCAGACTATCTCTCCTTTATCTGTTTTATATACTACGTAAGATTTCTGCATGAGGTTTAATTTTTTAAGGGGTCAGTTATAATTTTAAAAGGTTTAAAACCATTGGTATAGATAGATGTTTGGGATTGATTTGAGTAGCCTACTTGAATGTGTTAAATTGTGCTGCAAGTATGAAAGCAGGATGTAGGTGGTACTACATATTAAATAAACTTCTGCCTGTGTCCTAATTCAGTGTTACTGTGTCCTGTAACCTTTAAATGGGAAGGAGGTAAGAGGGACATTTTCTTATGTTTGTCTGCATTAAATCTGTGTTCAGGCACCAAGACCTTTATGTTTTAAGTCATTATAGTTTAAAAATCTTTCTTTCCAATTTGCCTTGCTTTACCAAAATGCAGTATATTATTCTGCAACTCAGCTATGGCCACACCAAATTAAATTTCCCATTGAAGATAGCCTTACTTTAACAAAAAGGTAAAGACTTCTTACAGAAAACAAATGCTGGTAATGATGCACACAGCCCCATTGCAGGTGAATGTGCTTCATTGGATTCAGCTTTGCTTTTTGTCTGCCTTCTGTCCTTCTGGGTGGCGTTTGTTGTAATATATTTCTTAGATTTTAGTCAGTATAGTAAACATTTTATGATGAACTTCTGTAAACATTAGTATTCTTATCTCCTCCAAGTAGATCCTGAGGATAGTATGTTTTTACCAATAGTAGTATTTTTGGTGGTAGCTATGTACTAATTATTGAATATATATGACAACATGCTATGGTGCCTATGGTTATCATCCTGACCCTTTATTAAGTGAGGTGGGGGTGTCAGAGAGGACCCAGGCATGCCTTCTTAGGTAACAATCAGAGGAAAGAGTTACTAATCCATAACAGGTTGTACATCTTTACAAAATTTGTGTATCCTTAAGTCTTCATAATAGTTTTAATTACAATAATTTTCAAAGTCAGTTGTGTAGTTTGACTTTAATGAAGTAGTTAGTTAAGGAAGAAGAAAAGAGATTTTTAAAGCCAGAGGCTTTATTACTTACATGAAGAAAAGAACATTTACATTAATATCCAGTTCATTTGTATTTATATTTATCCCTGCTAATAAACTGATACCATCTTCTCTGGCTACACCAACTGTTTACACACTTGTTTCCAAGTTTAGCCAAGTATTTTATGGTATCCTGTATTTTTTCTATGCTTGCACATATATTATCTGTAAAGATATAATTCTCCATACTTAATTTATATAGAAAATTAAAATAATAACCTTTTCCTGCGCTCTTAGAGGGTTAAAAAACATAATATGTACAAATACATAAAGAACTTCAGAACAATACAAAGACCATTTCTCACATTTAAAGAATATTTTATATATTTGCTCTGTCCTTTTTCTATCTTTCTGGTCTATTTCCCTATGTGTTAATATATCTACCAAGGAATGAAAAAGAAAAGCGAAAGGATTAAAAAAAAACCTTGTTGATTAAAAACAAAAAAGTAGCTCTGCCTAACAGGTATGTCAGAGGAAGGAGTCATAACTCCTAAATTAATTTTATGTATACTTGTTTTAATAAATTAGAATTGATGGTGTGAATCAAAAAATACATATTGGTTTAAAAAGTAGTTTATGACATGGAGCAGAATTTAGTTTTAATATCAGTTCCTTCTTTGCTTTCAGCATCAATTCAAAGTGATGGTTGCTACCATTTATTGATCGTTTACTGTGTGCCAAGCACTGTGCTAAGCACTTTTCATATGTTATGTTATCCTATTTAATCCTCACAACAAGCTTTTGAGGTAGGTGGTGTTATTATTAAGCCATAACCAGCCTGAGACTTGGCATTTCTACATTCTTTTATGGTGCTATCATTGAAAAGTCTCATGTGTATAATATATTTCAGAATTAAAAATCAAAGAAAGATTTTCCTTGTGCAAGTCATTTCCCTCTTAGAAAAATATCTCTGAATAGATTCTATATAAATAAATAGACCAGACCTGATTTGATTAGAAATGTTTTTATTTACCATTTTATACTCTTATTTTAATGAGTACCTACATTTCCAAAGTTCCTGCCTGGTTATTGTACAGATTTTTAAATCTACTTATCCTTGATTTTTACTTTCAGATACAACTTTTATAGAGTTTTTTTTTATGTAGTTTCTCTTAAGCCAAATGCTTGTATGTATTATCCATGTCTTCCTGTGTTCAGGCAAGAGTCTACTAGTCACACCTCTGTCAACACTGATTTATTTTTTCTTCTAGCAGGTCCATATGGGTTTGTCAGTGGGATAGAGAGTGTGGATCTCTCAATCTACTGCACACTAGCTATTTGGTGGAGGGTCACCAAGGTTAGAACTTGGTGCATTGATCCTGATGTGGAACTAAGTGTGTAGCAGAAATGTCTGTTCTGTGTTCCTGGTTCTCATTTCTACATTAGCAGCTAATTAAGTCTGTTTTACTTAAGAATCCCTTGTTTAGCTTTGACTTACTTACATGGTAGCAGCACAAATCTTATAAATAAAATTTTGAAAAATAGAAATGTAGTATTTTCTCCACATAAAATTAAGTTCTGACTTAAAATACAGGATCTTGGTCATTCTTTGGGTGATTTATTCTGGAGTTGACTTTTTTGTTTCATCTTTTTCCCTGGTTCATTTGTTTGGATTTGATTCCATTTTTCCTTATACCTATCTTCAAAACACTCTTGTCCCATAAACTGTTTTGGGGATAGCCCCTACAACAGTGGATATGTTACAAATGCCAGCCATCTCTTGTTCCGTTGAATATGTATAAGGGATAACATTTATGCCTTGTTTGGAAGAAACTCAGGTTGTGTAAGCTCCACAATGTCCTACCCAAGAATCCTCAGTTCAGATTCTATGTACTTCATTGGCTATATTCCATGTACCTGGCCATAATGTAGCCATTCCATTGTTCATCCAGATTTGGGGATTTAAGTTTTTAAGATCTGGAAATTTTATGCTACCCACTTTGTTAGGTAGTGTTCTAAAGAAAAAACTTTTAGGAAATGGTATGAGTTTGGCTATCTCATTTTTCCCTCAACAGTAGGAATATTCACCACATTCAGATTGCTCCAAGAACAGCATCGAGCAATTCTGCACAAGTGTTTTCTTTCAACAGTCTTCAGAGAAAGTGTTATCTCCTTTGACTACTGGATTCTGGAAACTTCCTTGAGGAGAATTTTTCTTCACAGTCAGTGCTGATCCTTTTCTCATGTTGTATGCTGTTTACCCCATCACAGAGCATTGCCATATGTAAGCAGCCAATCAGACAAGAAGCTACTGCTTGACTTGAGAGACATCGTCTTTATCAATATCGTTTAGAATAGCATATAAGAATTATGGGATTTAGTCAGGATATTACTTACAGAGTCTATTTGAATATTGTCTTGTTTCCCATTACATGATATGTCTCTAAGAAGAACTGCTTAGGATTTTTTTTCTTTGTAGACTATTTCTTAAAACCCTATTTTTTATTGGTTGTGTAATTTGGCCTAGATGTTTTAGATAATATGATTACGTTGCTATTTCAAATTTTTACGTTAAAAAAGTTACTTTGAGTTTCGTGAATTCAGGAGAAGGAAACTGTAAGTTCATTTTGTTTATAAGGCAATGGTTTGCTCATCTTACATATTTTTTATTCTTTTCAGTAAAATATTAGTGTGGATATCTGGTGGCAAAAACTATTTTGGGTGCAGTTTTGGCTTTCTGTTACCTCAGGTGTGGAGCCAGCTTGGGAAGATTTTGCTCTATCTGTAAACTCCACTCTTGCATCCATTCCAGCATTGGGATGGTTGGCAATACATGAGGGCTGCATTTCCAACGAAAGCACCAGGCTGGACTTATTCCACTTTATTTGTTAGAACCCATTTTACTTTAGTCTTGTTAAACAGATCAGCAAAAAATTATTTGGGTGAACATATTTTTTTCCCTAAAATGAAGTCCATTTGTCTTTTCAGTCTTGCAAATAAATGCAATATTTTAAGATAGTTAAAATACTCCTTATGATTTCATTGTATTTTCTTATCCCCCATAGTAATACTCATAAAGAAAAAAGGTGAATTTTTAAGAACACTTGACAGTTTCTTTTAGTTGTTTTAAATGGTAGTTTTCCTTGGTAAGTATATCTTTAATGCTCTACTAGAGAAGACAACATTGTATGTTGAATACCTACAGTTATGCCAATTAGTTAAATAAGTAACCTAAATGTAACCCTCATAATACTTCTTGTAGTTATATCACATTACCTCGATTTTCAGATAATAAAACTGAGTCAGAGGATACGTACTTTGTTCAGAATTGCCAGCTAGTATATGACAGCTGAGATGCCATTAGAATTCCATTAACCCCAGACCTCATACTTCCTCTGTTATGCCACACTGAGACACTGTTTTTATGCAATATTTAAACAATATTTAAATGGGAAAACATTAGACATTACTTTTACTTGTTAAATTTTAAAGGAACTCCTATTTCTTAAGTGAAACAAAGTTTCATCCCTCCAAAAAAGCATGTGAAACAGTTTGAACTACCATTGGGCCAGAGAAATAGTGGAACATCAAAATATTCTTTAACCTATTTCATTTACTTAGGTTACAGTAAGTTCTTTTGTTTTAATGAGCAGTTTTCTGAATGCACGGGAAATAAATATGTCAGAATCAGTAACCATCAGTGAGTACCTTTGCATCAGTCAGAATCAGTAAGTACCTTTCCTTACTGCAGTCACTTGGATTCAGGGTTCTGTGGAATCCTGCAATAAGCAGCCAAAGTAGTTTTTGTGACCCATGGACATCTAATGGGAGTGTTTTCTTAATGACTTGACATTTATCTATCAGTGCTGGAAAATCAGAGAAAAGGGATATTCAGAACACTAAGGTGCTTGGGACTGTTATTCTTTCCTTCCATATGTGGAAAGAGCCAGTAGTCAGGAAGAAGCTCAATTCACAGTATTTTGGGGTTTTTGACTAAATGTTTTGGGTAAATGTGTGGGTGTGGTTTTATAGTTCCTATTTATATATGTGAAAATACAATAATGACAAGTATTTAGATTTTGGGGGTTTTGTTACAGTGAAGGAAGAATGGAAATATATTGATCTCAAAAGACCAGCTATTTGCAAACACTACTAAATAACATCAAAAACTCAACTGCCCCTAAAATACTTATTTCATCTGTCATTTGTTTAAACTCGCAGTCATCTTTACTTTTTGACATTAAAATACAATAAATTTCTCAACTACTTTATGTCTGTGTTTTCTTTTATATTGATAGTAAATTGTGTCACTTCAGTTCTATATTGCTTTAATCATTAGTATTATCCTTCAGGACAAAAAGCATGCTGCTAATAGTCTGTGATTTAAAGATTATAAGCCAACTTTGTATTCAGACATTACATTCATAATATTTTTAGCAGTATGATACAGTGGAGGTCCAAATTGGATTAGACTTTTGAAATGAATGCCAAAGTTTTGGTAAGTCTAGCACATACATATAATCTTGCTGAACTGTTGTGGGTACATTTTTTTTAAGGCTATCTGTCTGTGAGTATCTCACATGGAGGTCATTTCTTGACTAATACAGGATGACCTAAAAAATTCAGAGTTAGTAATTCTTGAAAAACAATGTAAATTATGGTGCTTTAACATGAGTCTACCTCACACCACCAATTCTGTTTGAAAATCTAGCACATGGGTAATTGTACCAAGATAACAGTGAAGCACTTAGTGTGGTTGGTTGTGATATGTTGGAATGTTTTTTGGTTGCCTTTTTAGTTCATTGTTAGTCCTTTTATGTTTCTGTGTGTTTATGTACGTCTCTGTGTTTGGTAAATATGAATTGAACAGATGACTTCTTATTTTATGTTTTAGGCCAAGACTGACAGACACCTAAATATTCATGACTTGAGAATAATCTGCAGCTATAGATACTGAACCATTGATGTGCAAAGCAAGACCTGAAGCCCACTCCGGAAACTAATGTGAGGCTTGATAAACCTGTAGATTGCCTCACATTTGTCTGTTTACAAAGTAAACTTTACATCCAGGGAAAGAAGAGCACCACCAGCAGAAGACTTTGCAGAACCCTCTAATTTGATGTATTGTTAAGTTTTTTAATGTATGTGTAAAATGTGGAAAGATGTAAAAGAAATAAATTAGGAGAGACTATTGTACTGCCATCCCTACTGTATTTTTATACTTTTTGGCAGCATTAAATATTTTATTAAATAGATTATGTTGGTTTGTGTGCATTATCTTAGGACAGCTCTATTTCAAATAATGTTTTCTTAAGGATTTACTCTTAAATTTTTATAACTAACAATTGGCAGTTAAAGTGAAATTGGTCCATAACACTGCTCATTTGCTTCTTAAGATTTTTTTTCAGTTTCCCCTAAATAGTTTGTCAATATAGATTAGGTGAAAATAATAAAAAAAAGTTATATTCCTTTGTTGCTTAGAAGAATATGAATATGGATGATGATACTAATTTCACAAAAGTATAGCAACCCAATGCAGTTTTTAAAATCACAGTGTTATTTATCTAACACAGGATTTTGTATTAGATGTGCTCTCCTCAAACACTTTCTGTTATAAAGAGACCGACAGTTCTTTCCTGATAAGGGTTTTGACTTCTTTACCATCTAATTTCCCAGCTAAATGATGGGTTTCCACTATGTATCCAGTCAGTTGTCAGGATTATGGTGATGTTCTTGTTCAAACATACTCAAGCCTCTGCATCACATAAGCATAACCTTAATGGTATAACAGCGCAATTATTTTTATTTTGTCAACTGTGAAAGTTTCATAATACTGTTCATCGAATACATCTATTTCATCTTTTGAATATCTAGGAACCTTATGTTCTTTTAACCTGGTTTTCCATGGTTCTTATTTTAGGAATAAGCAAACTATTAATCCCTGCTAAATCTTTCCAAAAGAATGCATGAAAAATTTATTATACCACAAAGTAGTACAGCAAAAATAATCCTCTCATTGTGTCAACAAAGCTTGAAAGAATTATCTGCACTTCTATTTCCTCAACTTTCCACATTTACCCCACTAGTATCTGACTCTCTTTTGTGTCACTCCAGAAATGACCCAGAAAAGTAGCCAAATACAATTGAAACTTCATTTCTATCTTACACAATATGACAATGATAAGAACTCCTTCTTCAAAGCTTTCTTCTTAAGGCTCAGACGTTTCTCTGGGTTCTCTGTGTCTCAGTCCTTTGAGCCATTGTGCACACACGTCTGTCTGTCTCTCTCTCTCTCTCTCTCTCTCTCTCTCTCTCTCTCTCTCTCTCTCTCTCTGTACATGAGATCTTTACTCCTTAACAAAATTTTAATTATACTGTTGTTGACTGTAGTTACAAGGTTGTAGAGATCTCTAGAGCTTTGTTGTCTAGTTTATCTGAAATTGTATGCCTATTGATTAGTAACTTCATTCCTTGCACTGCTCCCTACCCAGTCGCTGATGCGACCATTCCACTTTTGGATTCTATGAATTAGACTATTTTAGATATTTATGTAAGTAGATTCATCCAATATTTGACTTTGTGTTACTGTCTTGTTTGACTTCGCATAATACTCTTAAGGTTCATCCATGTTTTCATATGCTGCAAATTTTCTCTTTTAAGGCAAATAGTATTAGGGTGGCTAGTGCCATGGACTGTGAAAGAATTCACAAAGAGAAAAAAATGCAGAGAGCAAAGTTTTTATTCACTTTCCAAGAGAGGAAAGGGGCTTGGCGTAGAGAGATACACCAGTTGCAAACGGTTGGGGCTGTGTGTTTTTATTGGGTGATAAAGGGAGAGGGGGATGCAGCTGGGTAGTCATGGCAATTAGTTGTAAATCAGGAGGTGTCAAGCTGATTGGGTAGGCTTCAGTTTGTTCTGTTGTTATCTTTGGGTTCAGGGTCCAGGTGTTTGGGTCTGGTATGTCCAGTTTATATAAGTTCCTAAAACACCTGGGCAGGGGGATGCATTTAGTAATCCCTTCAGCCCTGAGAATAGAGGCTCAGAGAAACAACAATTATGCCTGACAGGAAAGAGATAGTTAGCTCTCACAAAGAAGGCCTGAAGGGGGAATTTCTGTCTTTTCATTCTCTTCTCTAGTTTTAAGATGGATTTATTCTTGATAACCTGGCCTGGTTCTGATTCTGAGTAGAATAGACAAAAGTCTTTTCTTTTGTAACTGCTTCATTGCTGGTTATGGATGTAGAGTTGTCCCTGCCTTTGGGTTGGGGTAAGGGTTGTTAAGAGAGAGAAGGTGGAAGTAGACAACCTGAAAGGCAAGAACCATTGCTGGGGCTTGTTTGTAAAGGCAGTCCCGGCCCTGGCTGGTGTGGCTTAGTGGGTTGAGCACAGACCTGCAAACCAAAAGGTTGCCAGTTCAGTTCCCAATCGAGGCACATGCCTGGGTTGCAGGCCAGGTTCCCAGTGAGGCAACCACACATTGATGTTTCTCTTTTTCTTCCTCCCCTCCCTCTCTAAAAATAAATAAATAATATCTTTTAAAAAGTAAAATAAATAAAGGGAGTCCCCTAATGTTTGGTGGATAAAAGACAGGAGACATCGTAGGAGGCGTGGCCAAAAGCTAGGATAAAGAGAGAATCTGCAATGGGGCCAAGAAGAGTTGGGCCAGAGCCAGGTGTTGTTTTTATTTTTTTATTTATTTTTAATTAGTATGCTTTATTTTTAAAATATATTTTATTAATTATGCTGTTACAGTTTTCCCAATTTTCCCCCTTATCCCCCCTCAGCCCTGTACCCCCACACCCCTCCAGCATCCCCCCACCAGTTCATGTCCATGGGTTATACATATAAGTTCTTTGAGTTCTGTTTCCTCTACCATTTTTGACCTCTCCCCGTCTATTTTATGACTACTAATTATGCTGCTTCTTCCCTGAGCCTTTCCCCCGCATTCTTCCCTTCTCCCTCCCCACTGAAAACCTTCCATGTGATGTCCATTTCTCCGACTCTGTTCCCATTCTAGTTGTTTGCTTAGTTTTTGTTTTTGTTGTTCTTCCTTTTTTTTTTTAGGTCGACTTGTTGATAGTTGTGAGTTTGTTGTCATTCTACTGTTCATATTTTTTATCGTCTTTTTCTTAGATAAGTCCCTGTAACATTTCATATAATAAGGACTTGGTGAGGATGAACTCCTTTAATTTGACCTTATCTGGGTAGCACTATTTTTGCCCTTCCATTCTAAATTATAGCTTTGCTGGAGAGAGTAATCTTGGATGTAAGTGCTTGCCTTTCATGACTTCGAATACTTCTTTCCAGCCCCTTCTTGCCTGCAAGGTTTCTTTTCAGAAATTAGCTGATAGCTTTATGGACACTCCTTTGTGAGTAACTCTTTCCTTTCCTCTTGCTGCTTTTAAGATTCTTTGTCTTTAATCTTGGGTAACTTAGTGATGATGATGTGCCTTGCTTTGTTCCTCTTTGGGTCCAACTTCTTTGGGACTCTGGGCTTCCTGGACTTCCTGGAAGTTTATTACCTTCACCAGATTGGGAAACTTCCTTCATTATTTGTTCAGATAAGTTTTCAATTTCTTGCTGCTGTTTTTCTCCTTCTGGTACCCCTATAATTCAGATATTAGGACATTTCAAATTGTCCCAAAGGTTCCTAAGTCTCTCTTCTCTTTTTGAATTCTTGTTTCTTCATTCAGTTCCAGTTAGATGTTTATTTCTTCCTTTCATTCCAAATCGTTGATGTGAGTCCTGGTTTCCTTCCTGTCACTGTTGGTTCCCTGAATATTTTGCTTTATTTCATTTTGGGTATCTTTCATTTGTTCTTTCACTTATCAACAAAGCTCAGTCAGTTCTGTGAGCATTTTGATTACCAGGGCTTTAAGTCCTTCATCAGATAGTTTGGCTATCTCCTCATTGCTTAGCTCTCTTAAGTTTTAATCTGTTCTTTCATTTGGGCCCTATGTCTTTGTCTCAGGGTGCCTGTTAAGTTGTAAGTGAGTGGGTCCTTAGGTATTCCCCAGGGTAGGTCAACCCTCCTTGCTGCACTAAGGCACTGCCTGTGGGGGAAGGGCCAGAGAGGGAACAGTGTGGCTCCCCTGCTTGTCTCTAGCCCCACTTTCCAGTGAACCCTCCTGTGAGACTGAGAGTTTCTCCCACCAGGGGAACTGCCATAGTCCACAGTGAGCTCTAAGTCTCAGTTTCCCATTCAGCCAGACCCACCCACATGACCCGCCACCTCGCCAGTCTGGTTTTGGTTAACTGTTTCAATTCCTTAGTTGTCAGAGTGATTTTCAGTTTGATTTTCAAACTGAAGTTTGATTTTCTGGCACTTCCGGTTGTTTATTGATTTTAGATTGGTTGTTATTCTCTTTTTGGTTGTGCAAGGAAGCAAAGGGTTTCTGCCCGTTTCTCCATCTTGGCCGGAACTCCTAAGTAGTTTGTATATTCATGTTAAAGTTACCAAAGGAAAAATATCAAAATATTCACAGAGGTTTCTCCTGTGAAGAACTAGTCTGGGAGGATGAGGTAGGTACAGGGGAGGTGAGGAATTTTGCTAGTAACTATATACACTTCTGATAGCATCATTCAATTTTGTTTGACTTAAATGGAACCAGAAATAATCCTTTACATTAAGTAAAAGCCAAAGTAAATAACTGAGTATCTCAGTGACAAATGAAAAATCCAGGGAAAGAATCTTTTAATTATGTGGCCTAAGAAAAGACTCATATTTCACAGAGGACATTTGTGTATTTCATATTCAGTTTCACAAATGGACATTTTCCCCCCATCCTAAATCCAAATATTTGTTTATTCCTTTCCCAGAAGCTAACTAGAAACATTCTAAAACCAAAATACTTTGTATTTTAAAAGTTATAAAACCCTCTAAACATTTGTCTTTAAACACTGATGTGAGGAGGTAAAGAAGTGTATTTAGAGATTATCTTCAGGTATCCCTGATGCAAACCTAGAGCTTGCATTTCTGATCCTATATAAAATGATCAGTTTACATCTTATTTCAATACTTCTGGGGACAACTTTGTTCTTCAGGAATTCTAAACACAGCTGGTAATGACCTGCTGGGATAACCTGGCCAAAGAGGTCCAGGGAGGTATATAGAACTCCTGAGGTAATATGTACGGAATTGAACAATATCACCCGCTGCAGCCCCAGATTTATGTCCTTCCCAGAATCTTCATTAGAAATAGTGTTGAGAAAGGCTTTCTTTCCATCTGGCTGCAGCCATAAGGTAAGCCAAGATGGGTGCTCCCAAGTACATCCAGTAGCTATGGAAGAAGAAGCAGTGAGATGTGATGTGCTTCCTTCTCAGGGTGCACTGCTGACGACCACTAGCTCTCTCTGCTCCACAGAGCCCCCTGCCCCACCAGGCCTGATAACAGCGCACAAGTTGGGATACAAGGCCAAGCAAGGTTATGCCATATATCAGACTCGTGTGTGCCAGAGTGGCCGCAAATGCCCTATTCCAAAGGGTGTGACCTATGGCAAGCCTGGCCAGCATGGTGTTAACCAGTTAAAGATTGTCTGAAGCCTTCAGTGTGTTGGTCAGGAGTGAGCTGGGCACCACTGTGGAGCTCTGAGAGTCCTGAATTTTTACTAGGTTGGCGAAGATTCCACATACAAATTCTTTGAGGTTATCCTCATTGATCCATTCCATAAGGCTATCAGAAGAAATCCTGACACCCCATGGATCCCCAGACTGGTCCACACGCACAAGAAGGTGCAAGGACTAACATCTGCAGACCACAAGAGCCATGGCCTTGGAAAGGGCCACAAGTTCCACCACACTACTGTTTTCTTGCCATGCAGCTTGGAGAAGGTGCAGTACTCCCCAGCTCCACCATTACCGCTAGTATGTGTCATGTAAAATTCTTACCTAATGAACAATTTAGGACAATCAAAAGAAGAAAATAAATAGGGTTATTGCAAATGTAATTAGTAAAAATGTAGTAATACTGGAATAGGTGGGCCGTTAATCAAATGTGCATGGGGTCCTTATAAACAAAGGAGAGAAGACACAAAGACACAGGTATACAAGGAAAAGACCATGTGAAGATGGAGACCAACCAGAGTGATGTATCTACAAACCAAGGAACACCAAGGATTGCAAGCTAGCACTCTAGGCTGGAAGAGGCAAGGCATGATCCTCCCCTGGAGCATTCAGAGAGAATATGCCCTGCTGACACCTTGATTTTGGACTTCTACCTCGAGAACTGTGACAGGATACACTTACGTTGTTTTTAGCTGTCCAGTTTATGGTAATTTGTTTTAGCAGCTCAAGAAAATGAATATATAGATAGGTTCTTTTTAAAATTTTTAAAGTATTAAGAAAGCTAAGACATAGTTGTAGCAAAATTTTATGTAAAAGTGTTACAGTAGCATTTTTAAGAGTTATTTTTGAAAATAATTATGTATGTTTATTTTTTAACTTTTAGAAAATTTAAGTACAGAAAAAAATAGAATTGTATAAATATATGAGGTCTGTCCAGAAGGTATCCAGCTATGTAATATGAAAAGAGACACTTACTCAAGAATATACAAGGTACAAGAAACATAATACATAGGACAATGAAACCTCAGTCCCCTTCAAAGTAGGCACCTTGGGACCTCACACAGTTCTCCCAGTCGCCATCAGCTACCCCATCATATTTTCCTGAATCTCAACAACAGTTGGAATCTCTTCCCCTTCAAATGTGTTTTTAGTCTGGGGGAAGCCAGAAGTCACAGGACACCAAATTTGGGCTGTATGGGGCTGAGTCACCTGGGAGATTTCATCTTTCTCCAAAAAATCTGCACAAGATGTGATGCATGAGTGGGCACATTGTCATGATGAAGCTACCAATCACCAGTTGGCCATAGCTGAGGCCTTCTGAATCATATGAATAGTTTCTGTGGAGGAATGTTCTAGCTTAATGCAAAATCAGATTCGTTACTCTACTCACTCAGTCATTTTGAATGTGATGGCCACACAGTTCACATGCTCACTCAATTGTGTCTACCAACCCCTTTCAATGGAATGTGTTCACATGTGCACATTCCAGTTCACTCACTTGGCTCCCAGGTTACATCGATGTGCAAACCATTCTCACTATATTAACAATAGTTAGACTTCTTCTTCCGGAGAGACCTCATATACCCATTAACTAGATTTAAGAATTATTTTTCCCATATTTGCTTTATCTATCTACTATTTGTAAAGCATTGTTAAATAGATTACATACATCTCGTATGTGCTCCTAAATTTTATACAACTCTGAAAAACTGCAAAAAAGGCTACATAACAACACCATTATATTGTAATATTTAACAAGATTTAAAAAATCCTAAATACCATCTAACACCCAATCCATATTAAGATTCTTCCACTTTTGTCTCCCAAATATTTTTTCATTGACATCTATGTTGTTTAGGTTTAAGGTGTATAATTTGTGCACTTCGTACACTTTAAACATTGCTAACTGATTACCACGATAGCTTAGCTAACACCTCCATCATGACACATAATTACCATTTCTTTTTTGTGGTGAGAATGTTACTCACTGAAGGACTTCCAAGTATATAATACAATATTATTAACTATAATCAACATGACATACATTAGATCCCCAGGAATTATTCATTCTGAATACAAGTTTGTATACTTTCCCCAAAATCTCTCTATTTCCTACAACCCCCAGACCACTAGTAACCACCATTCTACGCTCCATTTCTGAGTTTGACTTTTTTAGATTCCACAGATAAGTGATATCAGATTTGTCTTTATCTGACTTATTTCACTTCAAGTTCCATCCATGTTATCTAAATGGCAGCATATCATTTTTTGTGGGTGGCCAAAAAATATTTTGCTTTATATATACACTACAGCTTCTCTACCATTATTCATTCATTAATGGGCACTTAGGTTGTTTCCATATTTGCCTATTGACTCCAAAGTTTCTTGCATCATTTTGTCCCTGTCCATTTTGTTTCTTTCCATTTTGTCCCTGTCTAGAAAACTTCCCCAGTTCCCTTTATTATGATCCCATTCTGCCTTTAAGGCCCACTTCACACATCTTTTTTTGTATGGTTATCTCTGATTCCCATAGTCCACCAGTAATCTCTCCCTTATAGTCATTCTCATGATAGTGAATTTTTTTCTATTCCAGGCTTATTGAGATATGTTTTATTTAATCTTTGCAAAAATTTCATCTTTATTGTATTATGTATTCCAATTTGGTCCATTTATATCCGCCCCCCTGCAATTACCACACTGTTGTCTATGTCCACAAGTCCTGTTTCCTTTTTGCTCAATCCCTCAGCCCCTTAACCTCCTTCCCCAATAGCTGTCATCCTGCTCTCCATTTTCCCTAGTAGTTCAGTTTGTACATTAGATACCACATATGAGTGAAATCATATGGTATTTGTTTTTCTCTGACTGGCATATTTCACTGAGCTCAATGTTCTCTGGGTCCATCAATACTGTAGCAAAGGTAGAAAAGGATAAACTTTTCTCGTTTTTTATGACCAAGTAGTATTCCATTGTGTAAATATCCCATAGTTGTATTATCCACTCATCTATTGATGGACATCTGGCTTCTTCAAACCTTGGCAGTTGTAAATAATGCTGCATTGAACATAGGGGTGCTTATGTTGTTTCAAATTAGTGTTTTGGGTTCCTTTGGATATATTCCCAGAAGTGGAATCACTGGGTCAAAAGGCAGGTCCATTTTTAATTTTTAGAGGTATCTCCATATGCTTTCCAGTGGCTGCACAAATCTGCATTCTCACCAACAGTGCAAATTTATTCACTTTTCTCCACACCCTCAACAGCACTTGCAGTAGATTTATTGATGATGGCCACTCTGGGAGGTGTAAGGTGGTATCTAATGTGGTTTTAATTTGCATTTCTCTGCTGATTAATGACATTCAGCATATTTTCATGTCTATTGGCCATCTTTATGTTCTCTTTGGAGAAGTGTCTGTTCAGGTCTTTTGCCCATTTTTTAATTAGGTTGTTTGTTGTTTTGGTGTTGAGTTCTGTAAGTACTTTATAAATATTGCATATTAACCCCTTATCAGATATATCAGCAAATATGTTCTCCCACTCTGTGGGTTGTCTTTTTATTTATTGATGATTTCCGTGGCTTTGCAAAAACTTCTTAGTTTGATGTGGCCCCATTTGTTTATTTTTTTTTCTACTGTTTCCCTTGCCTGGGGAGATATATTTGATAAAATATTTAAACAAACAATGTCGAAGATTTTGCTGCCTATGTTTTCTTTGAGGATTTTTGTGGTTTCAGGTCTAACAATTAAGTCTTTGATCCATTTTGAATTTATTCTTGTGTGTGGTGGAAGAATGTGGTCCAATTTCCTTTTTCTGCACATACCTGTCCAATTTTTCCAACACGATTTATTATATAAACTATCTTTAGCCCATTGTATGTACTTGCTTCCTCTGTCAAATATTAATTGACCATAAAGGTGTGGGTTTATTTCTGGGCTCTCTATTCTGTTCCATTGATATATGTGTCTGTTTTTATGCCAATGCTATGCTGTTTTGATTACTATGGCCTTATAGTTTGATATTAAGTAGTGTGATTCTTCCAACTTTATTATTCTTTCTCCGGATCACTTTTGGTACGTGGTGCCTTTTTTGGTTCCACGTACATTTTTAAAATGTTTGTTCTAGTTCTGTAAAATATGTCATTGGAATCGTGATAGGAATTGCCTGAGTCTAAAGATTGCTTTGAGTAGTATGGACATTTTAATGATGTTAATTCTTCCTATCCATTTACGTGGTATGTGCTTCCACTTATTTGTATCTTCTGTTTCTTTCTTCAGTATCTTATAATTTTTCATGTACAGGCCTTTTACATCCTTGGTTAGGTTTATTCCTAGGTGTTTTATTCTTTTTGCAGCAATTGTGAATGGGATTGCTTTCTTAATTTCTCTTTCTGTAAGTTCATTATTGACATATAAAAATGCAACTGCTTCCTGGGTATTAATTTTGTACCCTACTACTCTGCTGAATTCATTTATCAGTCCTAGTAGTTTCCTAGTGGAATCTTTGGGGTTCTCTATGTACAATATCATGCCATCTGCAAATAAAGACCGTTTTACTTCTTCCTTTCCAATTTGGATGTCTTTTATTTCTTCCCCTGATTGCTGTGGCTAGGACTCCCTGTACTATGTTGAATAAGAGAGGTGAAAGCTGACATCCCTGTCTTGTTCCCGATCTTAAGTAGAATTCTTTGAGTATGATACTGGCAGTGTGTTTGTTATATATGGCCTTCATTATGTTAAGGTATGCTCCCTCTATTCCCACTTTGCTGAGTGTTTTTTATCATACATGGGTGCTGGGTTTTTATCAAATGCTTTGTCTGATTCTATTGATATGATCATGTGGTTTTTATTCTTCATTTTGTTTATGTGGTGAATTACATTTATTGATTTGCAAAAATGTTGTACCAACCTTGTTTTCCTGGAATAAATTCCACTTGATCATGGTGTATGATCTTTTTGATGCATTGCTGTAATTGGTTTGCTAATATTTTGTTGAGGATTTTTCCATCTATCTTCATCAGGGATAGTGACCTATAACTTTTTTTCTTTGTACTGTCTTTATCTGGTTTTAGAATTTAGGTGATGCTGGTCTTATAATCTGAGTGTGGGATCCTTTCCTCCTCTTGAATTTAATGAAATAGGTTCAGAAAGAGAGGTGTTAGTTCTTCTAGGAATGTTTGATAAAATTCACCTGTGAAGCCATCCAGTCCAGGGCTTTTGTTGTTAGGAATTGTTTGATTACTGCTTCAATTTCACAAGGTATAAATGAGTCTGGTTAAAGATTTTCAATCTTGTTTATCTTTTCAAAGAACCTGCTCTTGGATTCATTAATCTTTTATATCGGTTTCTTAGATGCTATTTCATTTATTTCTACTTTGGTCTTTATTATTCCCTTCCTTCTCCTCATCTTGGACTTAGTTTGTTCTTCTTTTTCTAGTTCTTTTAAATGTAAAGTTAGATTGTTTATTTTAACTTTTTCTTCTTTTGAGATAGGCCTGTAATGCTATGAATTTCTCTCTTAGGATACTGCTTTCCCAGTGTCACACAGATTTTGGATTGTTGTGTGCTCATTTTCATTTGTTTTGAGGTATCTTTTGATGTCTTCCTTGACCCATTAATTGTTTAATAACATGTTACTTAGCTTCCGTGTTTTTGCATGGTTTTTCAGTGATTGATTTCCATTTTCATAGCATTGTGGTCAGAGAAGATTATTGATAAGGTTTCAGTCTTCTTAAATTTATTGAGACTTGTTTTGTGTTCTAACATGTTGTCTATCCTAGAAAATGTTACATGTGCACTTGAAAAGTATGTATATTCTGCTGTTTTGGGGTGAAATGCTTGGAAGGTATCAATTAAATCCATTTGATCTAGTGTGTCATTTAAAGCCATTGTCTCTAGTTGATTTTCTCCCTGGAAGTTCTATCCATTGAAGTCAATGTGATGTCAAAATCCCCAACTACGACTGTATTTCTGTTGATCTTTTCCTTTGTGTTCATCAAGATTTGCTTCACATATTTAGGTGCTGGCATGTTGGGTGTGTTTACTAGGGTTATATCCTCTTGTTGGATTGTTCCCTTTATCATTATGTAGTGTCCTTCTTTCTATTTTACTATAGCCTTTGTTTCAAAGTCTATTCTGTCATATATAAGTATTGCTAAGTAAGTTTTTATTCTTATTCATTTGCATGAAATATCTTTGTCATTACTTTTACTTTTAGTCTGTGTGTATCTTTTGATCTGGCATGCATGTCTTGGAGGCAGCATATATATGGATTTTGTTTTCTTGTCCGTTCAGCTATCCTATGTCTTTTGGTTGGGGCATTTAAGGCATTTACATTTAAGGTGATTATTGATAGGTACATGTGTCATGCCATTTTATTGTTAGACTTTTTCCCTCTTTTTTTTTTTTTTCTTTCTCTTTTTCTCCTTCCTCTTAAAGCAAGCCCTTTAACATTTGCTGCAATACTGGCTTGGTGTTAACAAACTCCTTTATCTTTTTCTTTTCTGGGAAGCTCCATATTTCTCTTTCAAGTTTAAATGATAGCCTTGCTGGATAAAGTAGTCTTGGTTGTAGGTCCTTGCTTTTCATCACCTTGAATATTTCACACCATTCCATTTGGGTCTGAAATGTTTCCGATGAGTAATCAGATGACATGCTAATTTGTGTTCCTTTGTGAGTAATGACCTGCTTTTCTCTTGCAGCATTTAGGATTCTCTCCTAGTCTTTAAGCTTTGTTATATTAATTATGATGTATCTCTATGTGGGCCTCTTTGGGTCCAACTAGTTTGGGACTCTCTGAGCTTCCTGTATTTGTGTGTCTCTTTCCTTCACCAGATTATGGAAGTTTGCAGTCATTATTTCTTCAAACAGGTTCTCAATCCCTTGCTCACTGTCTTCTTCTGTTATTCCCATAATATGGATGTTGTTATACATACTATTGTCGAAAATGTTTATTAAGCTCTCTTAATTTTTTAAAATTCTTTTTTTTTTTGCTGCTTTGCCTGTTTTTTTTTCTACTTTGTGTTCCAAATTGCTAATTAGATCCTCTGCTTCATCTTACCACTGTGTATTCATTCCAGTGTATTATTTATTTCAGGGTTTACATTCTTTATTTCTGATCGGTACTTCTTTATGGTTTCTATGTCTTTTTCTGTGCTGCTGATTATTCTTATAATAGTTGCTCTAAACTCTCTATCTGATAAATGGCTCACCTCCATTTTATCTAGTTCTTCTGGAGTATTCTATTGTTCTTTCATTCGGGGTCTGTTCCTTTGTCTTCCCATTTTGGCTGCTCTTTGTATTTTGAGCCTTAGTTCTTAAATTAATCAGCTGTTAGACTGATTAGTTGTTAAACTAATTAAGCTGTGATCAATAGTCCAGCTTAAACTCCATAGGGCGGGGCTGAGCAACCAGTGGGCTTAGTTCTCCCCCTCCATCTATGCCATTCAGAAAGAAGTGCTCTGCCAGAGAAAGACAGCTCCTGCAGTGTGGGGAATGACTCAGCACAGGGATCCTGGTGGCTGTTCCTTCAGTTCTCTCCCCAGAGCCACTTGTACCAGATTCCCCTCAAGTGTCTGTACTCCACTGTGCCCTCCCTCTTCCAGAGCCCAGTGTAAGTGGCTGAAAATGAAATTTTGTGTGTTAGCCCCTTAAGAGGCTCTCTGCATCTCAAGTAGTCTCTCCCTGTCAGACAGAAACTCTTCTGATTTTCACAGCTGGATATTACCTGGGTTCCTTTCTAGCTCTGGTGCTTAGGGTGGGGAGCCCAGCTCTGGCTTAGACCCCACACTTCTCAAGGGGAACCCTGCAGCTACTGAAATATCTTTCCAGATTGTCAGCCGCCACCTGGGGAGCCTAGCCAGCCCTCTTACACCTCCTCCACACTCGCTACCATTCCTGTGTGGTGAAATGATTTCTTCTGTCTGTCCTAGATTATAAGACTTCTCTCTGGCTACCATTCAGTTGGTTATTCAGCATGATTTTTCTACAATTTAGTTGTAATTCCAGACTGATCCTGGGGGGAGGATAGTGTAGCTTCCACTTATTCCTGTTATGTTGGATCTCCAAAATGTATTTTGATGGATTTTATTTATTTATTTTTAGACGGGAAGGGAGGGAGGAAGAGATGGAGAGAAATGTCAATGTGTGGTTTCCTCTCACGTTCCCCCCACCCCACCCCACCAGGGAACCCTAGACTGAGAGTAGAACCGGCCACCCTTTGGTTCACAGGCAGGCACTCAATCCACTGAGCGACACCAACCAGTGCTCCAAAATATTTTTATAGTTTATTTATACCAGGATACAATCAAGGGCCACATGTCACATTTGGCTGTTGTCTCATAAGTCTTTTTCTTCTGCTCCATCTCCTTTTTTAGTTTGTTAATGCCATGACTTTTGGAAAGGAATGAACAATGAATATTGTTGACTGACTGAATGAATGAATAAATAACTTGCTGAGGCAACTGAACAATGAATGATCAGTTGAGTGAACTGAGTTGTGTCTTCCCCAAACTCATATGTTGAAAGTCATAACCCCCAGTGTTAATGTATCTGGAGACAAGGTCTTTAAGGAAGCAATTAGGGCTTAATGAGATCATCAGTGTAGGGCCTAATCTGAGAAGACTGTGTCTCTATAAGAAGAAGAGAAGCCCTAGCTAGTGTGGTTCAGTTGGTTAGAGTATCTTTCCCCAAACGAAAGGTTGTAGGTTAAGTTCCTGGTCAGGGAACATACCTAGGTTGTGAGTTTGGTCCCCAGTTCGAACATATGTGAGATGCAAGTAATTGATATTTCTCTCTCATATGGATGTTTCTCTCCCTTCCCCTCCCTCTGAAATAAATAAATATATCCTCAGGTGAGGACTAAAACAAAATACTTCCAATCAAAAGATGGAGGCATAGGTAAACACAGATAGTCTGCTCAAACAGCCAAGCAAAAATACAAGTAGAGTACAAAACAATTACCAACCAGAATTGTCAGAAAATTGAGCTGTATGGAAGTCTAACAACCAAGGAATTAGAGTCACATTATGCAGATGGGTATGAGAGGCAAAGACACAAAGACACTCAGAGAGATGAAGCACTGAGGCACACAGATGCAGAATGAACAGTCACACACCCACATGTGGTGGATTAAAATTAGGTAGGATACCTTGGGAGTGAGAGATCTGAGCCCCAAACCAGAACATGCAGCCCAGGATTCCAGTGCCAGTAAGATAAGTCCCCATAACTTCTGGCTGTAAAAACCAGTGGGAGTTATGGCAGGAGAAAAAACTGCAGGATTCTCAGGAGTCCCTTCTTAATGGACCTGCAATGGACTTGGGACTTATACAGACTCACTCCCTCTGGGGCTCAGCACTGGGGCAGCAACTAACTAGAAGGGCACCAGTGGCAAACGAGGAGAAATTGAAGTGTGTGGCATCAGGGTGAGTGCTGCGGGACAGCTTCCTCCTGGACAAAATTTCAGAGATCTTGCAGTGGCATTGTTCCCTTTGTGAGTCCTATTTCACACAGGGCCACAGAGCGGCAACACCATATCAGAGACTCTATAAACCTGGTTCACACAGGTTGTCCTGCCCTGGTAATTACCTCAGACTTAGCCCCTCCATCTTCCCAGTGCACTTTTCAACAGTATGCCATGCTACTAAGACATGGAGTCAAAGAAACTCTATGTAATAAATAGAAACAAACACAGGGAGCTTGCCAAAATGAGGAGCAGGTTATTATGGCCCAACTGAAAGAACAGAATGAAACTCCAGAAAAGGAACTTAACAAAATGGAATAAGCAATCTATTAGATATAAAAGTCACCCAGTGGCTACATCACCTCTTATATGCTGGACAGAAGACCATGTGGTCTACTACAAAACTTTGAGGGTTATCTGTCACCTTAGCAGAAGCACAGGAAGCTTGTGAGACCTGTGTTGTCTCCTTGCAAGAGCATCCTGAGAGGCCTATGGGAACCATGGGGCAGTTGGTGTGGGGACAGGTACAACTGATCCAGTGGTAGATTGACATAGTTGGGCCCCTACCTAGTTCAAAGGAGTATAAGTATGCCATCACCTGTGTGGACATGGCCACTGGACTGTTAGCAGCATACCCTGCATGCCACCTGGATCAGAGAGAGGTAATCGCTATGTTGCAGCATTTATGTGCTGCTTATGGCTGACCCTGATCACTGATCAGGGGATGCATTTTACAAGGGCCTTGGTACAACAGTGGTCCTGAGACCTACAGATTGGCTGGAAGTTCCATGTGGCCCATCACCCCCAAGCTGCTAGAATGATGGAATGGTGCAATGGTCTCTTAAAGGGCCTGTGAGCCATGGCTGCCACTCCTAGCTGGGGGGATGGACAAAATGCTTATGGACCATCCTGTGAACTCTCAATGAGAAGGTCAGAGAGGGGCCCAGCTTTGGTGGAAGCACTGCTCTACTTGTCTGCAGCTCCAATTCAGCTGCATGTGCAGACTAAGGATATTTGCTGAAACCAGGCATGGGAAAACAGGGAAATATTCTTTTGCCCACCACTGAGGGCCTGGAGCAAGGGCAAACAGCCACTTGAATGTGGGAAATAAAAGCCCCTTACATGTGTTGGGTGGCTCTTGTTGCCCCTTGAGGACAAGGGGTGAAGAAAAACTTGCAAATGAGCACCTGGGTGATTGTGACATGGCTCCCAATCTTAAAGGTGACAGACACATCCAGGGACAGTAGACCATGGAATGCTTCTTTGTGACACCTTTGTGATATCCCTATGGCCCACTATGGGTTCTCCACTGTTGTAAGTAGATGCTGAACACCGGTTAAGGCACAAGAGGTATGGTGTTCACACCCAGGGAGGCCCTCTCTTCCAGCCACTGATTTAACAGCTGACCAGAAACTTGCTCATATATTGCCTGAGAGTCATGATTTGCCATTGTTAGTTCCAATAACTGCTCTGTTTTTTTGCCCTTAGGGTGCAAGGTAACACCTTAGTGAACTGGGTACATACCTATGCCTTAGTAGCTAACCAATAAGCATGGTGGATCTGCACTAAAATCCCTCTTAGCACAGCTGCTGGCCTCTCATGGCACATCTATCTGGCTTCCATTGCAAATTGGACTTGGTTACACCAGTGGAACAGTGCACATCCCTTATGGAATATGACCTGTACTGACATCTATGTTGGGGCAAAGTAGCGGTATGATTGGCCCAGGCCGTTGGTTGGCTACTCCATATGGGATGGCTCGGGGTGGCTCACAGCTGAGACCATGGAGTTGGCTAGACCAGCTCCCTTTTGTATTGAGAACCTCAAAGGACAAGCCCAAGTGGCCAGGACTCCAACAGGTTTGTCTAAAGCATTCCTGGGAGATGTGGAATGATGTGTGGGCTGCAGTTTCCACTGGGGCCCTCTGGGTATGTGACTCACATGGGTGGCCTAACTTGCCCTAAAATCGGACTGCCCATTGTACCTACGGATGGCCCTATTTGCCTGCTCAAGTGCAGAAAACTCTTGCAATCCGGCCAGCCATTAGGGAAGCGTTAAAAGCACAACACAGGGTAAAATGTAATCCCTGGTGGTATTGCCCATTAGCTATTTTTTCTCCTCAAGCTGCTTCTATAGTCACTGAGACTGATAACTGCTTTGGCTTTGCACACTGCTCATGTGTTGAATGCAACACATGATTCCTTAAGCCTCTTAAATGAAGAAGTGAATCAATGAAAAAAAGTAGCCTTAAAAAATCATATGACCTTAGATATATGCTCATTGCATCACAAGGTGGGGTGTGTGCCCTAGTAGGGGTTGAATGCTGTGTGTACATGCCAGATGTCCATCACAATGTTAGCCAAGCTCTGCAGGCATTAGCTTCTCAGACCCATGCTATAGAACGCCCTGCAGGAATGGTGGGCATCACTAACCACTGAATGGCGGTGGGTCCTTGCCGTCTTGGGTGGCAGCACTTGGGTTCTGGTTGCAGGCTGTTGCAGTTTGTTCTGCTGTTGCAGCATTTGGGCTCTGCCCTCCTCAAGGGATGATACCCTCATGTAGATTATATGCTGAGGAACCCTGAAGGGGTGGATTGTAGGAAAAATGGAATCAGTCAGCTCCCTCAGCCAGATGTCCAATCAGCTAAGATAAGCAGTATTCAATAAGCAGTATTCCTGTAACATTGAGGATGGGCCCACATGTACAGAATCATGCTTTGTTATATATTTTGGCCCCCTGATGGTTTTGTGTGCATTTAGTATATAAAGGAGTTGGGACTTCTGCTGTGTGACACACAGCTTGCACCGTGTGTGGATTGGCCCACCCTCGAATAAAAGCATCTCAGGCATGCCTATAGCTCCACAAATTTTATTCTGTTTGCCCAAATCCTGTGTGAACCTGCCCAGCCTTGAAAGGCTGCAAGACAAGGTGACATCTCATTGTTGCTTTGATATACATTTCCCTGATTATGATGGGGTGCTGAGCTAGAGGTTCCCCCAAATGGAGAAAACCCCCACAGTTATCTCTTAGGGAATGGGGGAAACAGAGTATGGCCATTGAGAGTTACTTTGCATATTTAAAGAATTTGGCAAGTATTTTAGTAATGTTAAAAGCTATGTCTGCCACACTCCAAGCCAGGGAGATGGGCATGACTGTAACCTGTGATGTGATGTAGCTGGAAGGGCTTGCTGCACCTGCTGTACATGCAAAAGAGCAGGAGGGCAGTTAGCTCTACATCACAGGTCCATGCTTGCCCAGACTAACAATGACAGCCAAGAAAGGCAGAATAAGCCAGACTACTGGCAGATGTAACCCACTGTGGGAGGAGCCAGAGATGGGATTACAGAGGAAGATCTGTGCCAGGATTTAAACTCAGGCGCAGCAGCCATGCTAGCTCTCTCTCTCTTAGCCATGTGGGAGCTCTGGACCAGGTGGGAAGACTAGGAGACCCATGGAAGGCTCTTTCTTTCGTGGTCTTGGCCACACAGTTTGAAAGGATACAGAAGGATCCCCCCGTAGAACACCATGAAGATGAGGTTTTGGATTAAGAGTAGGAACCTAGCTGGCCAAACAGATGACTGAAAAAGACAGAATACAGACAGAAATCTGCCCAACTAAGCTACAGACTTCTCTTTCTTCTCCTGAGAGACAGTGCCTCTGACTGGCCTGGTTTGGCAAGGGGGAAGGGCAGGACTGGGTGGGGGTTTGTTTTGGTTTGTTTCTAAAGTGAGTGGGATTTAAAGGCAGAATTCCACCATTATTCTAAACCTGTATAACTTTTGAATAAATAGTTCCCTTCCTTTTCATAAGACTCTGGCAGTTAAGAGTCACGGTTCTTATCAGTGGCAGGCAATAGAACCCAGAGCAATAGAACCCAGGGTTTCTGTTAAATGACAATTGGAGACACTGAACATCTTTTCATCTGATTGATGGCTATTTGTATATCTTCTTTGGAGAAATTTCTATTCAAAACCTTTACTCATTTTTATATTTTGAAATATTTATTTTTAAAAATATTTATTTTTAGAGAGAGGGGAAGAGAAGGAGAATAAGAGGGAGAGAAACATCAATGTGTGGTTGCCTCTCATGTACCCTCTACTGGGGACCTGGCCTGCAACCCAGGCATGTGCCCTGACTGGGAATTAAAACAGCAACCCTTCTGTTCACAGGCCCGCACTCAATCCACTGAGCTACACTACTAGCCAGGGCCCTTTGCTCGTTTTTAAAATAGTTAATTTGTTTTTTATACTGATTTGTAGGAACTCATTGTACATTCTGGATATTAATCTCTTATTTGATATATGGTTTGCAAATATTTTCTATTTCATGATTTGCCTTTTTACCGTTTTTAAATAAATCATTTTTATTGTTATTCTATTACAGTGTCCCAACTTTTCCCCCTTTGCCCTCCTCTGCCCATCCCACACCCCACTCCCACAATCAATTCCCACACTGTTGTCTACATCTGTGGGTCATTCATACATTATCCTCCTCCCCTCTGGTCACTTTTGGTTTGTTTCATGTTTCCATGCCTGTATTTCTATTTTGGTCATTACTTTATTTTGTTCATTAGATTCCTCTTACAGGCGAGATCAGTGTTGGCAACAATGTGGTGAAAAGGGAACCCTCATGCACTGTTGGTGGGCTTGTAAAATGATGCAGCCACTATGGAAAATATTAAGGTTCCTCAAAATATTAAAACTAGAACTACTTCATGATGTATTTATCCAAAGAAATAAAAAATGCACCCCTATGTTCATTACAGTGTTATTTACAATAGCCAAGATATAGAAGTAACCTGTGTCTATCAATATACTACTATATAAGGAAGACGTAGGCCAAGTACACAATGGAATATTACTTGGC
>PVKM010000392.1:0-11697 GCA_004027735.1 Carollia perspicillata
CAGCTGCTCCTCATCCTCCCTACCCTCCCGTGGCAGCCACTGGTCTACTTTCTTTTCCTATGGATTTGCCTTTTCTGGACATTTAAATGGAATCATAACTATGTGGCCACTGGCTTCTTTCACTTAGTTTAGTGTCTTCAGGTTCACTCATGTTGTAACATCTGTCAGTAATTGATTCCTTTTTGTTGCCAAGTATTCCGTTCTGTGAGTGTTCTACAATTTGTTTACCTATTCATCAATTGAGGAATATCAGTTGAGTTTTCGTATTCTGGTTTTTATGAATAATGCAGCTATGAAATTTAGGTACAAGTTTTTACAGGAACGTGTTTTCGTTTCTCTTGGTCACATACCTAGGAGTGGAATCGCTGGGTCATATGATAACTGTTTAGCATTTTGAGGAACTGTGAACGATTTTCCACAGCAGCAGCACCATTTACATTCCTTCCATCAGTGTGTGAGGGCTCCAGTTTCTCCATGTTATTGTCGGCCGTTGTTCTTGTCTTTTTTATGTTAGCCATTGTCGATGTGAAGTGGTATCTGTTTGTGGTTTTACTATTTTAATGATTTGCAGTATTCTAGATTTGTTCTGAGTACAGTTCTTTTGTTGTTGTTTTACTCTTTTGATGAGCAGAAGTTTGTAGTTTTAGTATAATTTAGCTTATCCATTTTTTTTTTAGTTTGTAGTTAGTACTTTTTTGAGTCACATTTAAGAAGTCTTTTCATACTTGAAGATCTCAAAGATATTTTCCTGTTTTTCTTTAAAAGCATAATGTATTGTTTTACCTTTGATCATTAGATCTGTCATTCATCTGAAAGTGAGTTTTGAGAGACAACATTTATCTCTTCCTAGATGGCTAACATTTTATGTCTATTTTTTAATGGATGAGATAATTAATACATAATTAGAAAAGTAGTGTAGTATCCAGGAATTAGTTGGTTATAAAGATTTACCCTCAGATGGTGATTTCAAAGTTAATAAGGAAGATGTGCTTTAGATTTGTAGGACTCCTGTCATATGTCAGAGACTTATTAGTTAAGCATTTCGTAAACTTAAACTCATTCAGTTGCTATAATTATCTTGTAAAGTAGATGACATTATCCCTTATTGCAGATGAGAAAACTGAAGCCCATAAAGATAAACTTTCCTAAGCTCACATTGCTAGTAAGTAGGCAAAACCATGTAGTCTGCCTCTAAAACTCTACTATCTTTTCACTGTATATTTTTTAAAATCTTGTAAAATCTTATTTAATTTTCAAATTTAATCTTTTCATCTTAAATTTCTATGCTATTTGGCCCAGTAATAAATGCTAAATGCTGTGTGTGTGTGTGTGTGTGTGTGTGTGTGTGTGTGTGTGTGTGTGTGTTGAGATGGTTGAAGGAAACTCTCAGATCTCATAAGGGACAGAAAGTATTGGCATGGTAATCCGATGCTTGAGAGATTAGATGCCTAAGAGATTCTATTCGATGGATAATATTGTCGGAGAAACTTACCTGTGTGGATGTTTAATTTGCTGTGTTGTAGATCTTACTTTCCATGCTATGCAATGTAGGAAATTTCCTTGTAAGTGTATTAGTAGGATCAAAGGGAGCATTTCCTAGGGCTCCCTCTGCCGGCTTCTGAGCAGTGATTAAGATACCTAATTGCCCGAGTTGTGCTGGCATTGTACTGATGATGTAAATAAATTTAAGACAGAAATTCACTTCAAGGTCTGTTAGAAACAGAGAAGCTATCAGTGTTTTAGCACATGAAAAGGGAAAAATAGAGTTGGAGAAACTTTATTTTAGAATTCAGAGTTTGTTATTAAGTCTTTTGAGTTTTGGGGAAGAATACATCTAACAGAATGCATTTCAAACAAATGGTGGTAAAACTTTATACTCAGAGGGTGGCATGGTAAGAATCTGTATGAGGTCAACTTTCTAAATTGGTGGTGACATTACAAAAAGCACTGTCTTTAGCCATTTTTAACGAAAGGGTAAACTTTTGGAAGCCTCAAGAAATGTGAAGTTGATGAATGGACAAATTGGTTTCTAGATAAAATAGGATTAGATGTGGACCTTGTTAAATGAAAAACTTCACTCTGAGGGAGCTTCTAGGGTCTATGCTAATGATCTTTTTCACACCTGAAGCACTGTTCACCTAATTGATAGGAACCTAATAGACGGGCATTTCACAGCTGGTAGATCCCTGACTCTTTCCCAGCATCTCTGGGACTTTCCTCACTTTGCTTCTTTCTCCAAGCAGCCACCATTTTCCTTTAGAGCTGCCCGTGTGGGGAGAAATCTATCTTCCATATGGGGGTCTAGACATTTTGCTTGATAATTCAGGGAGGGGCAAAAGTAGGTTTACAGTCGTTTGAATGGAAAATAATTCAATAATTAATAAGTAATATAAGCATAAACTCTGTTGCATCTACTCACAGCTGTAAACCTACTTTTGCCCCATTCTGTATATAGAACATAATAGCCCCCATTTAAGAAAACTTGAGTATACAGAAATGAAATAAGTATATATTATTTTTATTAGAAGTAACACTTTTAAATCCCTTTGATAATTTAATTTACAAAATGATTTAGTCCCACATTTCTGGAAAACTTCTATAAGCAAAATCACAGTTTTACTAAGCTAATCGTTGAAAATCTTTATAATGGACAGCTAACTATTCCTTACTGTGACCTATGGAAAAAATTTAGCTTTATTTCTTCAGAGGCAATGATAAGTATAATTTGGCTTTAAATAAATAAAAGGTAACATTAATCAGGGATTAGTATTATTAATCCAAGAAGTCAGGTATTCGAGGAACACATTCCAGGAACAATCTGGGTTCCGTTTTGAAAGCATTAAAATTATTTGTTACTGTGTAAGTGGATACAGATTTATGTATGGTTGACTGCGTATCTATTATTTGCAGAGTCTCAGAATTAACTATTAGAACTCTTTAGCCCTGGCTTCGGTGGCTCAGTGGATTGATTGAGTGCCTGCCTGCAAATGAAAGGGTCGCTGGTTCAACTCGCAGTCACAGCACATGCCTGGGTTGCTGATCAGGTCCCCAGTAGGGGGCACTGGAGAGGCAGCCACACATGGATGTTTCCCTCTCTCTTTCTCCCTCCCTTCCCCTCTCTCTAGAAATAAATATACAAAATCTTAAAAAAAAAACCCCAACTCTTTAGACTATTAGAGAAAATTAGTCTACAAATACTAGTGGAAACTGTTTTCATAGGATAGTTTTGACAGTGTATAACAACATCAAGAAGAATGAAAATTCCTTGAAAACATTATGAAGATATTTTAGAGAAATGCAAAATGGATAGCATTAACTTTTTGCTTTTTTTGTCATATTACCACTATTACTAGCTACTAATTTTATTATTGCAATTTTAGAAAATGTAATAGTTAATTTTAGTTCATTTCAAAGTTGAGGTGCTAAACATTTGAGTTGTTAAGATGCTAAATAATCTTTTTTTGTTGTTTGAATTTTTTAAAATTTAATTTTACTTTAATTGTTGTTGATGTACAGTTTTCTGCCTTTTACCCCCATCCCAGCCCACCCCCCCACCCCCATTATTTAGAGAAGCTAAATGATCTCAATCATCCATTTAAAGTCCTCTGTAAGTCTGGCTCCACTCTTTCTTTCCAGCAGCCTCCTTACTGGACTGATAGTTGTAAAATGTTGTTGAGTTTCACCTCTACCACTAGCCAGCTATAGGAGCATAGCAAGTCACGGGATGGTTTCTTCACCTGTAAAATGAAGAAATTGTGCAGAACCCTTTTAAGTGTTTTTAGTGCTTTGTGTCATGGAGAAACCCTTTGAGAATCCGATGGATCTTTATACACTGAAAACTGCTGATTCATAGAAAATGTGGAATAAAATTTCAGAAGCTGCAGTGTTCCCTGAAGCCACTCACAGACCTCTTGGATTAGAGGATTGCTGACTTTCAGAACCTATAATTCTGTATTTCTACCCATACCACCCTGTTGTCTAGTTATACTATATTGTGCTACAGTATTATTATACTATATTATTCTCATTTTTCAGACTCCCCCTTTTGGGTTTTTACTCATACTGGGAGAAATGAAAAGAAGTGGGAGAACTAGTGTGTTTTATCATTGCTTATCAATAAAATTAATCTATTTTTACAGAAAAGAGGTATTAAAATCTTACTCACGGTTTTTAATTAAGCTTTGATTTTTCATACTGGCATTTTATTTTTCAGGTACAAGAAAATTCCCCAGGACATAGAGCTGGACTGGAGCCATTCTTTGATTTCATTGTTTCTATTAATGGATCAAGATTAGTAAGTTCAGCTTTTGTACTTTTGTCTGTAGTATTTTGTAATCTTGAAACTGAATTTTTTAGATTATCTGGGATGGATGTTTATTCATTAGTTACAAACATTATAAAATATGTTACCAGTTTGTAAAAATAATTATTCGTAGCCCTGGCTGGGTAGCTCAGTTGGTTAGAGCATAGTCCAATATGCCAAGATTGCGGGTTCGATCCCTGGTCAGGGCACAGTCAAGAATCAGCCTATGAATGCATCGATAAAGTGGAACAACAAATTAAAGCCTCTCTCTTTCTCTTTTGCTCTCTCTCTCTCTCTTTTGCTCTCTTTCTCTCTCAAATGAATTTTTAAAAAAAATGTTAGGAAACATAGGAAAATGTCAATAATAACATACCTCATATTCCAGTGATTATATTAAGAGGACAAAATCACTGGAGACTTTTACTTTATGTGTTAAATATTTAAATTTTTAAGCAGAAAGAAATAATTAAAATGAAAATGTTTGCCTTTTAAAATATATCAGACCTTTTAGGTTACTGACAAATGCATTAGTAAAGACTCTCAAATAGAAACTTGTGAGTTTTCTTATATATATAATGTTACTAGAACCAGAAAGAGAGATGTGTTCTAAAAGTACAGAATTAAAACCACTTTTTGTAAGTTGCTTTCAGTTTACTTGTTGTAAAGTCCTGCAGGAAGGAAATTCTTACAACAGTGTCTACATGGCTGGCTTATTTTTTTTTTCACAACAGTATTAAGTTTTATCATTTACCAGCATCTCCTACATAATGGCCTTTATTCATTTATGTGATGAAATATTTAACATACTGCTTCCATTTTCTTTTCCTGCCAGTTTCAAATAAATAAGTAAGTGTATATTTATGAGTAGACTCCAGAATTAAACTTCAGTGCCAGTAAATGTTTTAGATTTTAAAATCAAAGTCATACCAATCCTGTTAGTAATACGACTTCTTATGGTGTATTTTGAGGTTTGTTTGTTTGTTTGTTTGTTTGTTTCTTTATCACTGAAGCCCTAGATCACTTCAACTCATGCTGAGTTGGAAGTCCCATGATCTCTAGTCACCTGTTTGAAAAAAGTCAGAGGTTGTTGCTAACATAGGAGTTGTTCTTAATGTCTTAACATTCTTTTAGTTGGAGGATCATTTGAATGTTAATGAAACCTTTGCCATTGAATGCTTTGTGTTGATTGTTAATATTACTCCAATAAGGCCATAGGTGGCTTAAGTTAAAATAGTTAACATTAAATTGTTATTTATTGAGAAAAATAATTTTATGTGTTCACAGAATAAAGACAATGATACTCTTAAAGATCTACTGAAAGCAAATGTTGAAAAGCCTGTAAAAATGCTTATCTACAGTAGTAAAACACTGGAGCTGCGAGAGACCTCAGTCACTCCAAGTAACATGTGGGGTGGCCAGGGCTTGTTGGGAGTGAGCATTCGTTTCTGCAGCTTCGATGGGGCAAACGAAAACGTGTGGCATGTGTTGGTAGGTATCAACTCTGAGCCGTTACTTGCAGTTGAAGAAGCAGTGTAGAAAGGTGTCCTAACAGTGATTGTCTCCAGTTTGGTGAGATTGTAGGGGTGGTGGTATTAGTCTGTCTTTAGTTCTTAAAAATCAGAATTCATTGCTGTTAAAAAAAGGATATTTTTTAAAAGCATGAGGAAGAGAAGCAAATGTGGATGCCTAAGAACTATTTTTCTAATAATTTGTTCATTATAAGAGGAAATATTAAAGCAGATAGCTGCAGAAATATTTTAAATATTTATTAAGTATGTGATTTTTAAGCTTGGAAGGTTTAAAAATATATATCCTATAGTTTCAGACATTATCTCTAACAAGACAGTTACAAATATAGGGGATTTTAATTACTGTAATTAAGGATTGTGAACTATAAGATTTGGAAGATTATTTTACATACATTAATTTTGGGGCGTGTGTCTGTGTCATCCTAGGAAGTGGAACCCAATTCTCCTGCAGCACTGGCAGGTCTTAGACCTCACAGTGATTATATCATTGGAGCAGATACTGTCATGAATGAGGTAATTAGTGTTTTTATTAATAGTGAAAATTACATAACATTTTCTTATTAATGTTGACATTCAGAAGTATACTTGCATACTTTGCGTTGGGAGTTGAAATTTAGATTTCTGCTGGTCAAGCTAGCTTACGCCGAAGGGTGCTGATCAGAGCATCTTGGGGGTGTCTTACGAGGTACAGCTGTGAGGAAAAACGCCCACTGCGCAGCAGCTGCACAGGTTTTGTGTGTGGTGTACAAAAATCGCTTATGTACCTCAACACTAAATCAGATCCTCGTTTTGGTTATTTATTTCATTTTCTCTTCTTTTTACGATAACAAAATCAGCTCTGCTATGTTAGATCCTTTTCCTTGCCTGTTAGCTAGTGGGAGCATATATTGCTAAGAGAGAAAAATAAGGTGACCAGATAACCAGATATAGAGCAAAAGCAGAATGTAGAGAATTTGGCTGTAGAAGAGTTTTACTGAAACTGCTGACTAGGTCTTATGGAACTGGACATAGGCCTTGACCATAGTAAATAGGTAACATGTGAAACCTTATTTGGAGTATCAATTTTACAAAATGATTTTTGTGTCAAAGGCAGGGTCCACAGTGTGTGTGTGTGTGTGTGTGTGTGTGTGTGTGTGGTTTTGTTTTAAGTTTCCAAGTAATTCTGATATTAGGCAGGTTTGAGTCCCACTGTTCTAAAATTCAGTAACGTAAAAATATTTTCCTCCTATGATGCCTTTGCAGTCCGAAGATCTGTTCAGTCTTATTGAATCACATGAAGCAAAACCATTGAAACTTTATGTGTATAATACAGACACTGACAACTGTCGAGAAGTGATTATTACACCAAATTCTGCGTGGGGTGGAGAAGGCAGGTAAGGTCATTGTTTAGACTAAGTTATGACTAAGTTAAACTTAGATGTATTGTAAAAATTGATTGTTTTTATTCCGAAACAAGTTAGTGGTTTATTATAAGACTTCTTGAGAAAAGGAAAGTATTAACCTAGAATATTAAACCAAATAATTCATTTTTTTATTTTAGAGAGAGAGAGAAATAATTGATTTGTTCTTGCACTTACTTAAGCATTCACTGATCCATTCTTGCATGTGCCCTGAACAGTAATTGAACCCTCAAGCTTGCCTTACTGGGATGATGCTCTGACCAACGGAGCTGCCCAGCCCTGGCCCCTACTCATTTTTTTAAAGCACATATTTAGGGAAACTGGTATATATACTATAGCTGTTTTCTTTACTGATCTAAGAGCTAACAGCCTGATTTGGTTTTGTTTTGTTATTTTAATAAAACAGTTCAGTTTTATTTTATTTTCCTAATCCCCTGCCCCAACAATGGGACAATACAGTGTAACTTTCTCTAGCTGCTGGGAAAATTTCTTAGACTTTGTGGAAACTGTTGGCTTTCAGAAATAGGCTAATTTCAACCAAAAGTTTGCAACAACAATAAAATGCACTTAGAAAGAGGATCAAGCCAAGCAGGTAAATCAGTTTTCTGGGACTGTTTATCACGTCAGTTCCCTAATTTCAAAAGGTCAGACCAAAACAAAACATGCTGATTCGCATTGCTGTTTTAGGTCTTTCAGCTGTTGTTTAAATTGTACAAAATTGTCACTGTTTTGAAAGTCCTAAGAGCCTTTTTTAATTTGAGGAGTTATTGAACATAAGTCATGATTATAGGAAAGCTGAGGGTTTGTAAACTTTCCAGTGTTTTGTAAAAGTTCTGGCATTTCTGGGAAAAGGATGACTTAATTGACACGGCAAACAAAGCCTCTGTTTACTCACATACCTCCACCCACACTGCCTGAGGTTCTACAGCTGAACGTACATTGCCACTGGCATGCGAAGTTGTTACAGTTGGAGAAAATGAGATAGAGGTATTTTAAGAATCTGGCCTGTCTGAGGCAGTCCTTTTGATGAAGTCATCACTGTCCGTTGTCCATGTTTATAGCCACAGAAATACGATCCTCTCGAGGCATTCAAAGGCGACGAATTTCAGGTGGACTGCCTCGTAAACTAAATTTGTAGAGAAACTGCCGTATTTACTAGGATGGCAAATTTTCAATTTACAAAAGAAACTGATAGTTTCTCTAGTTAGAACACTAGCATTCCAGATTTAGTATTGGGTTGGCCAAAATGTCTGTTATGTTTTTTCATAAAATAAAAAACACATTTTTCATTTTCACCAATAACTTTATTGATTTGGATATTTTGAGTATGTCAGCTGTCTCCCACTATTGGCTTCTAGTAGGTAGAGGCCAAGGGTGCCACTAAGCATCTTCCAACACATAACACAGCCCGGCAGCAAAGGATTATTTAGCCAAAATGTCAGTTGTGCCAAGAAACTTCGCAAACCACTTTTAACACATTCTGTCAGTCACAGCAACTTCTCCACACACTGCATTAATCTTTTTTTGAGGTTCAGTTGCATTTTTACCTTAAAAGAATAAAGCATAATATGTCAGAAATGTTCTGTATCTTCTTCATCTTCAGTATTAAAATGGCTGCACAAAAATTCACCAATTTTGGTGCATTTGTTTTAAATGCACATTGATATGACACCTGTCACAATACAGTCTAACAAACTATTTTCAAATGACATTAAAGACAGCTAAGCGCTACCAGAGCCATTCTTCAGGGGGAAAAAAAAAAGCCCATAATGGACTTTTTGGCCAGCCCAGTACCACAAGAGTGCTTGGCGAGCCTGGAATCAAAGTGCACGGAGGAAGTTCTGCAGGTGGTGAAGTCATCGCTGGTTCTTTAATTTTTAATTACACTGCTACATTCGTGTTCTCGGAGCCCTTCTTTCCTAGACTTTGGCAATTATTCCTTTTCTTTGGAAGACCTTTGTCCTTTGGACGTGGTTTAGTACCATTGATCAGCCACTGCCAACGAGGCACATACAGACCAGTTTCCCAAGCCTGCCCTCACTCAGCATATGTCTGCCTCTGGTTTTTATTCCTTCCTGAGAGGCTGACCACGTGTTTTTCATCTGAGCATGTTTCTTTTAGTTTTCGTTCTTGGGCGAGTTTGCAGCAGGTCTTACTGTTGCCTCAACTACCTCTCTACTACCAGTCAGTTATTAAGAGGCACCATGTTTTAAAATACAGCTACCTCTGAGAGGCTGTCATTGATCAGTATAAACTTAATCTTACTTTCTTCCTCTGAATTTATCTGAGACCCAGTTCAGTAAGAATTGTAGTTTTGATGGTGGAAGGGAGGAAAAGTGATAGAAGAAGGAACAAGTAATTTTGTGATACGAGGCATCATTGGAAAATCGGATTTGGATAAGGAAGAGCTGAAGTTCATCCCTGCCTGCCCTCCCAGCAGACGTGTCTGTGCGTGGCCTACAGAGACAGCGTCAAGTAGTTTGGGAAATCAAAGCAGCCATGATAGAAACACGGTTGGAACCTGACTGTGAGGGGCCTTAAATACCGTGGTCAGGAATGTGTGTGTCCTCTGGGCCGTGGGACCGTGGTATCCTGTCAGTGGGGCTTCCTCGGTTCTTGTCAGTAGAGCCCAACTGTCAGTGTTGTAAACAGACAGGAGTTTATTGTGGAATCACTCATATAATCAAAGAAACAGGTAAAGAATCAGACTTGGAAAGGACAGGACTCAGAACACCTGTAGGGATTTAGAGAGGAAGGACTAACTGACAATTTCATCAGTATTCTACTGAAGGGATGAGTTGTTTTTGTTTTTCTGTGGCTCCCAAGATTTGTAACCATGGGCAAGAGAGTCGATTGGCCTGGTTTTGGTCATTAGTCACTTGTTAGTTTGGGCAGAAGAGGCCCCATGATTGACAGACAGTCACACCAGCACTGCACAACGGCAAAGAAATAATTCTCCAAAGAAAAGAAGGAAAAGGAAATATTGGTAGGCTGACAGACTATGGAAAGAAGCAGTGTGATCACATCACTTAAAAGATGGCCTCTGGTGTGATAGTTGGAGGTTGAATTAGAAGGAATATGGATTAATTTGGATTGATTTATGTCAGGTTCTGAAACAGAACTCCAAGACGTGTAAATGACATCATCACACAGAGAAGTACTTGGAATCTTCCATGGAAAGACTGCGTCATTCATTTGGCAAATAATTATTCAGTGTCTGCCATGGACCAGGAGCTGTCAAGGCACTAAACAAAACAAGATCTTGGCCCTCAATAACCTTAACATTTTATTAGGGGAGACAAAAATAAATAGCTATGCAGTGTGTTAGATTGTGATCAGGGCCTGAAGAAAAATGAAGCAGAGTGAGGGTAGTTAGTGTCCGTGGTGGAGAGAAGGGTGCTGTTTCATAAAAGAGTAGTCAGAGGAGACATCTGATAAGATCACATATTTAAAAGGATGGAAATTTTTATGTATAAAAATATCAATGAAATGCAAGCTATGATTGATGTCATATTAAGTCAGTATTTAAAAATATATATTTTCATAGCCTAGGGTGTGGCATTGGATATGGCTATTTGCATCGAATACCTACACGCCCCTTTGAAGAAGGAAAGAAAATTTCTCTTCCAGGACAGATGACTGGTACACCTATTCCTCCCCTTAAAGATGGGTTTATGGAGGTAAGAGAACTTACTACCTGATTATATCATAAAGTTTTCACCAAAATGAGTCAAGTGTTGGTGTGTGTGGTGGTAGCACTAATTGAGATAGGGCAGCTGATGAGTTAGTATTGACCATGTTGAATTTGAATATCCATTTGGATATCCTACAGGTCTGGATTTTAAGAAAGAGGAGAAGGCTAGTGATAGGGATTTGGAAATCAAGCAAAGAGAAGGCAGTTTAACCCAGTGAGTGTTGGTAAAAGTTGTCAAGGGGTTGGCCCTAGGTAGGCCAAAGTACTGAAGTTGGAATCTTGAACATTTCTGGTATTTAAATGGATGGGCAGAGGAAGGGGACCCAGCAAAGGAAGCTTGGGAGAAGTCCCAGAGGAGGGCAGAATTTCAAGAAGAAGGGAGAAGGAAGGTAAATGGTGCAGGTTAAAGTGATGGTGGCTGGTGCTTACTATCTCAAGACACTTAACTGGGAAAGCACAGAATGCTAGTTGCATGAGAACTTCCTCAGGATCAAAATGAAGCTTTTTCAGAAATAACAGATATTTTCACAGGACTGTATAGGCTCTTAGAATGTTTCTGTGCAGACTTCACAGGATGGTTAACTCTTGTCTGCATGACTGAGTGAAAACCAAACATCCAAAAAGAAAATGCTACAGTTGCAAAGAAGGGGCTGCAACCCCTGTCATTTTATGGTACACAGTGTGACCGTCCCCGATCTAGGGGAAGTGACAGGAGCTGTGAATAAATACAACCTCTGCTCCCTCCTCATCCCCACCACTGATTCAGAGCCA